>CM073774.1:6523475-6693475 GCA_037158775.1 Hetaerina titia
TGATGATATGAGTACGAAAATTAATTCATTACTTGTCTGCCATATGTTCCCTCACCGCAAACGCTGCTGCCGCTAATCAGGGGAAGTGCTTCGGTGGACAATATGGAGCTGACCGGCCTTTCAACGTTCCAGCGCAAAAGCACAAGCGGATCCGATGACCCGCTGTCGGCGGAGTTCGAGGTGAACATTCCGACTGCGGTTGTGAATGCGTCTCACTACAAGCTGAATGTGTCGCTCGGGGGCCAGTACAACATCTTCGGGGAGGGTCAAATGAAGTGAGTGAGCGTGTGCTGGGGCTGACCCCGGCTATTGGCGGAGCCTCAAAACTGTATTTGCTCTATGCAACCCCACTTGTTGCAAAAGCTGCCCCGCACTCTAGAACATCAAATTTCCTTTCCCATCAGCACCACTTTCTCGGAGGCCTCCTCTTCCTTTCAACTGCTTCCTGCGCCTCATATACAAGGTCTGTCCCAAAAGTAGTAGGACTGAGTCGATTAAAAAAGTTGTTGCCAAAATTGATACATTAACCCAAAAAGCAGCACCTTCGTGCGTCCATACACCGATGCCATCGGGTTTTACACTCCTAGTACCCCTTCTGGAAGGCGACACCCGGAGTGCTGCCCAACTCTCTCGTCACGGCTTATTGTAAAACTTCCACCGAGCTGTGATGATGTCCTTTCATCACGGATTTGAGGCGGGGAAAGAGGAAGAAGTCTGGTGGCTTAACGTCAAAATATTTGGATTCTCACTCATGTGGCCGAGAAGCTCTTGGAGATCCACGTGCGAGTTTCCTTTTGTTCGTCAGAGATCACTCCCGGCACCAACTTCGTAAACAGCTTTCTTATTCCCATTTTTTCGGTCTTAATTCAATACGCACCATTTTTAGGGCTCAGAAGTCTATCAAAAACCATGCTAACACTTAATCAGCGATCCCTGTCCAGCTAAGCCTTCACTATTTCAAGATTTTGTCATTTTTTGAGATCGAAGGGCGTTCTGACCATTAGGCATCTTCAATATCTTCTCTAACCTCCCGAAACAACTTTTGCCACTCAAAAACAACCGATTTATCCATGGCGTTATCACCATAAGCTGCCTTGCGCATGTCATGAGTCTCTTTCCCGGTTTTTCCCAGTTCACACAACATTTTATGGCGTAGCACTGTTCCAATTGCCAGTTCATGGCGGAGCATGACGAGGTCACGTTTCAGAGATTTCGCAAACGAGCGATCCGCGCTCCGCAAAGGCTGGAAGCCAACTACCACTGACCTCCAGCCTTTCCTTGGACTCCCCTCCCTCGAACCAAGCCAGAGAAACCTCCGCCCGTCTATCCGGGAAAAAAGTAAGTCATGCTACTTTTGGGACAGACCTGGTACTTCATGTAATGTTAGCCATGCCCAGGCGTTTTACCGGCCAATGCATTACGCCCCTCAATATAAACTTCCCATTGGACAGCCTGTGGCTCCTCCTTCTCAGTTCCCCGGCGCAAAGCTACCCTTAACAAATATTTTTACTATTGCCGCTATGAACCAATAATATCCTCTCTCTCGTCTACTTCCACGCGAATCCAATTGATGACGATACAGCTGGTATGTGTTTGGCTTTTTAAATCCCTCCAACCTCCCGAATTAAATCCTTCTCATTGACTGGTATTCTCCTTCCTGCTCCCTCACCAACCGTTCATCCAATGATCACGCTCCTCTGTCTCCCCTTCCCTCACCCCAACCCGTAATTTCCCCTCTTTTTTTGCCCTAAGCTATCCGTCAATAACTCCTCTCATACTAATGCCAGTTGCTATAACCATCCAATCATACCAAGTGAGTCGATTTTCTTTTGTGGGTTTTTATTTACTGATAGTGCGTCACATATAGGCTATTGTATCTTTTACATATTGTATTGTATTATTCTATTATAGAGAATTCTGATTAGTTGTCCTTAGCTCTCTAGGAGCCGAACCGCCTGCGTGATGTAACTATACCCAAGGTGAGACTCGAAACGGTGACCTTTGTGTAAGCAGGAGGATGCGTTAAACAATTGATTACCTCGTCCAGGAAGCAAATAATGGGCAGTGACTAATACAATAAAAAAACGTAACACGACTGATCGAACAGAAATATACAAAAAGACATAAATACAGATAGGCTTCGACGATACTGTTATTTTGTGTCTGTGTTTGAAGGTAGTAAGCAAGAGAGTAGTGGATCCTAGGTGATTATGGCCGCTATCCAACGCTTTTCCGCGAGTGTAAATATTTTACCACATTATTCACAAAACCCTCCCATGGACTACACCTTGTCGTGGTGGAAGGGCTTTTGCGTTCCGATGTCCCCTAGAGCTGTGCTGGCGGGAGTAATAATAATTGCTCCTGATAGGGTCACCCTGTCGTGGGGGGTGGAGCGAGAGCAGTAACGGGACTCCTTGGGACACCAGCCGTCCACCCGCGCTCTCTTCCCTCCTCGTGCGTCATCTCCGAGGTATCAATTCGCCCTTTGGTCCCCAGGATTTCGCATAAATACAAGGGGGACCCAACTAGGGGGGCTTGTGTTCCCTTGCAAGTCTGCGCCATCGCAAGACCCGCTCCTACCTTCCCTACGCCGGTCTACGCCCTCGCAAGACCCGCGACTCCCTGCCTTATTCCCTGTGACTCCCTTTGAGCTCCGAGCATGTGTGTTACAATGATGTAAGTAGCAATAAATACGCCCAACCAAAAAGTAGTGGTTCTTTCTCCCTTAATGTCCCCGACGACAACCCTTTCCGGATAGGTCGACGGTTAGGAGCCAGACGAAAGGTACTCCACGCAGTGTCTGTTCCTCGGTGAGGCGGCTGCAAAGGCGTCTGACCCCAGTGGGTGATAGTGTCACGTTAAAAACACTATTGAGGAAGGCAACAGGAAACCACCTCAATCATCATTCCAAGAACATAATGATGGACAATATAGAAAACATGAGTCCTGCCAACTGCGGGACTCGCCTATTCTAGTTTAACTTCCCACATGCAACGGGAGCTAGAAGTCGACTTTACACGGTTACAATTGTCTCCTGACGTGTGCGTTGAGTGCTGAATTCAGACCGTAGGTTAATTGTGCGCATGATCGCACATCGTATTGGCTTTGATCGGATGACAGTGCACACTATTATCACTGAAAATTTGGCGATGCGAAATATCTGTGCTGAACTCGTCCCGAAGGTCTTGAAGGACGACCAGAAGCAGAGTCGAGTGTCTGCTTGCGAATACCTTTCTGAAACGACATCGCGACGATTCCCCATCCCCCTTACAGCTCCATCTTAGCACCAGCAGACTACTATTTCCTATTCTCAAAAGTGAAATCCTCCCTCAAAGGACATCTTGGGAACCTAGGAGCCGTCAAAGAATATTGTACACGTATCCTTTTGGAGCTTCCGGAATCCGCCTACCAAGGGGCCGTCGGGTCGCTGTCGCGTCGGAAAAGCCGCTGGCAAAAGTGTGTAGACGCTCAAGGGATGTAGTTTGACGAAGATTGAGTCATTTTAGCAATACATGTACAGTACATACATACCTGTATATGAAAAAATCATTTTCTGAAAATTTTCCCGATACTTTTTATACAAACCATGAATGATGTAGCTGAAGATAGCTTAGGTCTAGGCTTACTCAACGGTAAGATAGGAAAGGGCTTCAAGAGAATTGAAATCAGATAAGGCCATAAGGGGGTAGAAAACATTCTCGCGGAACTACTTTAAGATTTAGGGAAAGGTGGAAGGAAGATTGTACTGGTACGAGTATATGGACTAATTTGTAGCATCTATGAGGAAGGAATCTAACCGAAAGATTTTATGAGATCAATATTACTTCCTATTCTAAAAAAAGTAAAGACTACATTATGTGAGAGCTACAGAACGATAAGTTTGATTTCACACACAACTAATGTGGTTCTCTGGATCATCAATAAGGATATGGAGAGAAGAGCAAATGATTACTCAGGGTGATGAGTTTGGGCTCAGGAGAGGAAAGGCACACGTGATGTAATTGCAGTAATGAGGTCACTAATAGAGAGGAACAGAAGATACAATCAGGATGTATTTGGCTGTTTTGTAGATTTTGAAAAGGCATCTGATAGAGTGGATTGGGAAAACTAGTTAACGTATTGCAGAATTCAGGAATAGATAGGAGGCTAATCTGCAACCTGTGCATTTCCCAAACTGCTCAGACGAGAATGGGGGATGGGGAGTCTGAATGGAGTTGTATCAAAACATGGTTATCCATTATAAACCGTCTTGTTCAATATTTAGGTGGAGGAAATGAATAAAGAGGCATGGGAGAACTGGATGTAGGAATGAAAGTCAGTGGACACTCATAAAATTAATTACGTTTGCTAATAATCAAGCTTTAGTTTGTCAGTCAGCAAAGGATTTACAGCATTGCTGAGGGATTTGGAAAGTTAATGTGGTAGATATTGGATGGGAATAATTGCAAATAAAGTGAAGGGTGTACGATTTTCCAAAAAGAGAAAGCCTAAAATAAATGTTAAAATAGGGCTGCAAAAACTAGAGTGTAATAGTTTACATATCTTAGAAGCATTTTGGATTATGGTTGAAGCAGTAGGGACATAAGGAAAAGAATTACACTAGGCAGAGAAGCTTTCACTAGGAGGGGGATATTGTTGACAGGAACATTTTACATTATGGAGAAAAGGCTTGTTAAAACTTTGATATGAAGCAAAGTTATGTACGGCATGGAAACATGTTCATAGAAGCAAAGGATGACAGGTTTAGAGTGGAGGCTGTAGGAATGCAGGAGGGAAGATAGATAGATGGTGAAGGTGAAAGGGACAGAAAAGAAAACAAATGAGGCAGTGCTAGGCATGGTGGGGGAGGAGAGAAAATTGTTGGGAGAAATCTAAAGAAGGTAGGAAAGATGAATGTAGAATGTTTTAATTGCCAATGGGATGTTGAAGACCGTGATAGAGGGGAAAATGTTAGGCAATCAAGAAGGGGCAGGAAAAGGAAAGGGATGTTGGATGGAATGAAGGGAGGAAAAGTATACAAAGTTTAAGAGGTGCTTATTGCAGAATGAGATACTGAGTTGTGTTTTTGTTAGGAAAGACAAGGGAAAATTCACTGCATTAATTGGTAACTTGTATCAATTCAAATCCTAGGTAAACTGGTAGATAACCTATATAATTATTATTATTTCAATGGAACAGAAATGATTTTGGTCTTCATAAGGGGGAGCTGACCATTTTAATTTGAAATTTAATTTCTTTTGTACTTGTCTCCAAAAGACTCCTTTGAAAGATACTCATAGAGGAAAGAGAATTGAGCTTTCATTTTTTATGGCACTGGCAGTTAAGGTGGAGTTGCTATTTCCATTCAAGGGGCCATTCATGCCTCCAATTGTATACCAATAGCTCATTTCAAGTGGTGGGGTGACTGCTTGCATTCCCAATACATTAACTTTATTTAGTGATTACCTTCCAGAGGGTCCTAATGCAATTTGGAAGCACTCATCCATCAGCTACCTTAGCCCATCATCTTACTATGTGATTTCATTGCCCACAGATTCAAATGGGTAATGGGTTCTTTGACCCATAGTAAAGGAGAGTACAAATTTTATCCAGTTTTATCTGACATTTTAGCATAATTTTCTGTGCAATAGGGAAAAAGCCCTAATTTAATGCTTTCACCATGGACTTTTTTACCATTAGCTGTGCTATTTGTTTGAACAATCTGACTACAAGAGTTAGTCTGCCAGTGCACAATGATCTATACAGAAGTGATCACTTACCCAGGTCAATTGCAAAAGATAGTAGTTCCCACACTCATTTATTCAAGCTGAAAATTAGAATGTCTGAAAAACCATTTGGCATAATTTCAAAAACTGTTTTATTAGAGGTGTAATTTAATTTTATTTTGCAAGAGTGAAATATATTTTTTCTGCTATAACTTAATATTTTTTCATTTGATAATTAATTTTTTTACCTTTTATCATTGTACAAACTTAATATAATGTGAATTGGATATGAAATATAGCAATGCTTGTGATGAGCAATGCTTCAATAGCCACCCCTTGACTAAAACTAGTGACTCAAACCTAAGACTGATTTTGTTTATTTTAGACTGAATTTCACATTCCAAACAAGTGCACACACTAATTTGCACATGCCTCTATTTTCAGTGTTATATCTACAAACCTAGGAATGAAAGGTGCTGCCCTTGGTGTCATGGACAGTGAAACTCATCTCCAGATCAGTGAGCTCAATTTGACTGTTTCTGTTGAAGCTATAAAGGTAAAATGATGTGTCATTTCATCACTGTAGCCATCATTGGCTTGTCTTGTGCAAATCAATTCTTATATTTTCTCCCCTACTCTTAACTTCTGAGAATATCTTTAAATTCAAACAAATACTATTGTATGTCTCCCCTGCTGGAGAAGCGAGATCTTTTTGATAGAGAATGGCTTTTTCACTTTTGGCATTGTGGGATTCATCCCCACTCTCCTTGGAGTAACACATGGGAGCCACAAACACCTGTTTTAAACACCAATACAGGCTTAGATATGTGTGAAAAATTCCCAGGGATTCAGAAAGATATCAGTTAAGACTATATAAGGTCAGGCACAGTATAGAAAGAGCTTGATTAATTCCCAGTTTTCCATTAGTTAATGTGGATTCAGATCATAATTTATCATAAATTGAGTGTAATATTAGATTAAAAAAGAGAAAACTGGAAATATGGCTTAAGAAATGGAATTGAAGCATGTAAGATGTAGAAGCATGAACAGGAATGACAAGTAAGGACTATCAGCCGGCTAAAGAGAAAATTAGAGGAGGGGACAGGGAGCTGAGTGCTATAGAGGAAAAATGGGAATTCATAAAAAGGATATCAAAAACCACAAATGAAAATATAGAAACTGCAAATAGAAAAAACACAAAGCAACCATGGATTAAAGGTGGGATAATTAGAAAGATATAAGAGAGAAGGGAATGGAAGAATGTAAACACAGATTAAAGGAGAATAAATTGTAAAGAGTTAAATAATAAAATATATCAGAGTTAATAACTGAGGTGGGAAATACACTCACACATCTAAGGTGGTTCTCAGGATCTTCCAAAAGTGGATGGATAGTAGGGAATGGTTACCTATTGGATGATCAGTTTGAGCTCAGAAATGGGAGTAGCACATGCAATGTCATTGCAGTAATAAAGTCGCTAATAGAGAGAAACATAGAATACATTCAGGATGTACTTGTATATGTTTATTTTGTAGATTTCAAAAAGGTATTTAATAGAGTGAAATGGTTAGAATTAATGAATTTACAGACGAAAATAGAGTATATTGGTGGGATAAGAGACTTACCTGCAATCTGTACATCTTTCAGACTGCTCAGATTCAAGGGGGGTTGGTAAGTCAGGATGGGCTGCTGTAGGAAGTGGAGAGGCATGGGAGTACACTATGACCCATGCTATTCAACGTGTATATGTGAAGAGGAAATGGTTAAGTAGGCATGGGAAGAACAGGAGACAGGACTCAACTTTGTTTTATTTCATTTTCCTCACAATAAGCACTTTTACTACCTTAATATTCAGTATCAGCTTTTCTTTACTATCTTTTCACCTTCCCTGAATCTCTTCAGACTCCATTAATAATGATCCTGCCTTATTTCATATTACTGATATGGTTTATTCATTGCTACATCCTGATACCCCTCCCGTGAACTACAACCTTGTTGTGGTGGAATGGCTTGTGCATTCTGATGACCCCTAGAGCTATGCTGACAGAAGTAATAATAATTGCTCCAGGTTGGGTCACCCATGCCAGATAGGTGGAAGGTTAGGAGCCATATGAAAGGTAGTCTACGCAGCATCTGTTCCTCAGTGAGAGTGAGAGAGCAAAGGCATCTGACCCCAGTGGGGCAGCCATTAAGTGATGGTGTCACGTTAACAACACTATTGAGGAAGGCAACGGGATCCCACCTCAAATATTATTCCCAAGTAATTGATGGACTAAAGAGAGAATATGAGTCCTGGCAACTGCGGGACTCAGCCCAATAGGTCATATGTCATGCCTGGTAGCGGGGGAGGCAAGGCTTCCGTGGTCATCATCCCATGAAACCCTTGCAAGGGAAAAATGACAGCAGCAGGACAGAAGATGCAGAAGAAGAAGACCAAATTAGTTAGCATAGGAACTTAGAATGTTAGGACAATTTTGAGGATAGAAAAATTAGAGAATATTAAGCGAGAGATGGAAAGAGGTAAAATAAATGTTTGAGGTCTATGGGAGGTGAGATGGAAGGATAGCAGGGATTACTAGAGTGATAATTATAGAATAATATACAGCAGCAGGTACAAGAGCCAACTAGAGGTTGCTGTAATATTAAATAAAGAGGTAGGAAGAATTGTAGTTACCATAGAACAAGCAACGGATGGAATATTACTCATAGAGATTAAAGCAGAGCCGACGAACTTGGTCATTGTTCAGGTATACATGCCACTGAGCAACCACAAGGAGGAAGAAGTCGATAGGATGTACGATGAGTCAGAGGATATCATCGCGTGTGTTCCTGCAGGGAAACATTTGATAGTGAGTGCTAAGGGATTGAAATGCGATGGTAAGCAAAGGAAGAGATGGTGATGAGGTGGGGGACTATGGGTTAGCGAATTTAGTTAATGAATGCAGGGAGAAAGCAATTGAGTTTTGCAGGAGACAGAGGTTGGTCATCACCAACACATGGTTTAGGCACCACAAAAGGCGTAGGTATACATGGAAAATGCCAGGTGACTCAGAAAGTTATCAGTTAATACATTGAAATGAAATGAAATAATTTACTTTGCAATTCCACACACTTTATTTAAAAAACACGACCCAGGTTTCCACCTTGAAACTTCATTATCAGGTTGTCCTCCTAGTAGCAAACTTGGTATATATACCTTCTGATCAAGGGAGGGATGTTTTGGTCAGAGAGGGAGGGTGGAGGGGTAAAAAGGTTACAATGTAGCTGGGAAGAAAAGAGAATTATATCTTTCGGTGCCAATTGTTGGCTTGGAAGAGTGGTAGGTCTAGGAGTGGGGTGGGAGGGATACAAAATTTCATTGGTAAGTTCATCTTTGCAACGGACGCATTTCAAAATTTCCAACTGCTCCAAAGCATTGAGTCTTTGACCTTTATTTTCAAAATGAATAATTTTAGTCACAAAGGCACTTGAGAGGTCACTTTCAATAAGGTGCTTTGCAAAGAGGGATATTATGCTAGAGGGAAGTTATGTTCTTATTTTTTACACGTTTGGTGTTCTTTAATTCTTTCTTTAAATATCCATCCTTTTTGCCCGCCCTGTTTGTAAATAAAGTGGAATTACAAAGTAAATTATTTCATTTCAATATGTTATGCAAATTCAATAAAGTTATGCCTGAGACAACAAAAAAAGTTATCAGTTAGATTATATATCTGGTTAGGCACAGGTTCAGGAACAGTGTGATCAATTCAGACAGCTTCCCAGGAGCAGATGTGGACTCTGACTACAGTTTAGTTGTTATTAATTGTAGAGTACATTTCAAAAAGATTAGGCTAGGGCACCAGATTAGGAAATAGAATGTAGAAGCATTAAATAGATTGAAAAGGAAGAAGTATCAGCAGGCTGTAGAGCGTTTGATAGAGTGAATTGGGAAAAACAAATGCATATATTGCAGAAAATAGGAATGGGTTGGAGGGGCAGGAGGCTGATCCACAACCTGTACATGTCTCAGACTGCTCAGGTGTGAGTAGGAAACGGAGAGTCCGGATGGGCAGTGTTAGGAAGAGGGGTAAGGCAGGGTTGCCCATTGTCACCGGCGCTGTTCAACGTATATGTGGAGGAAATGATTAAAAAGGCATGGGAAGAACTAGAGGTAGGAATGAAAGTTGGAGGGGAATTCATAAAATTGGTTAGGTTTGCTGATGACCAAGCTTTAGTTAGTCAGTTAGCCAAGAGGTTGCAAGCATTGCTGAGTGAATTGGAAATTAAGTGCAATAGATATGGGATGAGAATCAATATTAATAAAACAAAGGTTATGTGATTTTCCAGAAAGGAAAAGCCTAAGATAAACATCAAAATAGGAGGGGAAAAAACAGAGCAGTTAGAATAGTTTACGTATTTCAAGTGTTTTGGACTAACACAGTCAAAGTAGTAGGGACGTAAGGAGAAGAATTGCACTAGGCAAAGAGGTTTTCTCAAGGAGGGAGTTGATGATGAGGACCTTGAGTAGAGAGGTTAAGAAAAGACTTGTAAAAACTTTGATATGGAGCATAGCTATGTACAGAATTGCATTGCAAAAGTGAATGATGTGTAAGCAGTACGTGATTTTGAACAGTATATGAAATTGAAGAGTGGGTGATTATAGATGGAGTGTGGCGATGGATGGTGTGTAGTATGTACTCGTATGGTGTAAACCTAATCCTTGCATGATGGTAAAGGTGCGGTTGGTAATCTAAATGTGTCATTATATATAACAGTATTTTGGTTCATATCTGTTCTTCTTATGTGTGTATGTATGTATATTGTAAGAGTGACCAGTGATCAGACTGATCCATTGCTGCCAGGACAAATGCCTAATTGCAACATTGTTTATATAATAATAATATTAATGATACTAACAACGATATCATCTCATAGAATTTAAAGTAGAGGAAATAGTATTGTATGGCTTAGAGTCATTGAGTAATACTTTCTTTAAAATACTCCAGTCCAGCAGTAAAGATGCTTGCAATTTTATTTATGTTAATGATAAAAATTTAAGCAGTCACTAACATTACCTTGGCATACAGTATTCAACATTTCACAGGCTGTAGATTCAATCTTGTTGGCATATAATTATTGGTGAAAAACAATTACTTGAAAAATGATGAATGTAACTGGTGGTTTTTGTTAACTAATATCATCTAAAAAATATAATCAGCCTTCAAGAAATGGTTGGGATTGAGAAAAGAATGGTCTTCAGATTAAAAGGAGCTAATTATATTAACAATAAGTTATTACTTAAAACCAATGAGATAAAGAGAAAATGGACAAAAATAATAAGTTGTTCTCTAATGGCCAAAAGAGAACCTCAATTAACTTTTTATCCAAAGACTTATTTGTAGAATTCATTTTTCAGGGGACTGAAGGTCTGTGAAAATCGAAACTATTTGTGCTTAAATATTATTTACTAGTAGCATGGTTTGCACCATCTTTGAAATTCTACATGAAAGAGTGCATTCAGTTGACTATCAATTTCTAATTATTCATTTTGTTGGTTTATGCAGAGCAATATACAGGGACTTATGGGCAACCCTGATGAAGGAAAGTTGGCAAATGAAATCTTTGAAGAATTTGGGCCATCCATTGTAGAGCAATATGGGAATGCCATTGGAAACTACTTTGGCAACATTGTCATGAACATAATAAACACAAAGATTGCAAATCTGACCTTGGATGAATTACTTCATCTAATTGAATCATAAAAAAATTGGAAAAGACTACATAATTATCCTTAAATTTAATGTGGCAACAAGCATCAATTTTATGCAAATCCTAAGGAAAAACTGCAACAAAAATGTGAGATGGCATTGACACCAGAAAAATAAATAAATCCTTACTTATTATATTTATATTATTATTAAAACTCTCATATTTACTCATAATCATCTTCATTCTTCTGATAATGAAGGAATCTTGAAATATGTATTTTCAATTTTTTTTCAAAATCAATAGGCATTAAATCAGTTTTACTCTAAATAGTACCTATTTATATGTATTTCTTTTATTTTACAATATTTTATCCAAGGAGCCTGCAGCTCATAGAGGAACAGAGTAGGTTAAAGGCACAAGTACAGCTCTACACGAGAGACAAAATAATTCATCATCAAATTTATTTATTAAAAGTTATAACAAAAGAGAATATGACACAAATTCCCATGCTTGAGCACACAGTTTGAGTATTAGAAAAAAGTAACCACAGTGAGTAAGTCAAGAAAAAATAATTATTCAAGACATTGTTTAAGACAATTCTGCAAGTAAATATTTTAAAAATTTATTTCAAAACATTCTATGAGGATGAATACATTTCATATATTTAGGCAGATCATTAAATTTTTTATAGCCTGCTTTCCAATTGATATAATGTCATATCTTTCTGGGGAAAAGGGTTGATAAATATGTTATTGGATGATCTTTTATCATTGGGAAATTTCTAGAAATTTGGAACAGGCTTTGTATTTGAGTGTGTTGGACCATGTTTTGATTTAAAGATATGGGTTACTGAAATTTTTCTTGAACTTCTATATTTTAATCATAAGACATTAGTTAATTCATGGATTTCCACATTAGAGATTAGGAAATCCAATCTAGACAAAATTTTGGGAGCACTTCTTTGCAGTTTTGCAGTATTTCTACAACATTAAATGAATTCTGTCTTAACTAACTCCACACATTTGTCATATAATAAATGGCTATCAATGAGTGAAGAATAAATACTTTTGGTTCATTTACTTTGGCTAATATGCCACAGTCAGCATAGTACTGAAATAACAGACATAATCTTATCTTTAAGGTTACACAGATGACTTTTCCCAGGATAAAGTTGAATCAATATACAAACTGATGTATTTAATACAATTAACCATACTAATAACAGATACTTTAAGTGTATATGAGCTCACTAAGCTTGTGGGGTGATTTAGGAAAAAATAAACTATTACCGAGGAAGGAATCTGGCCGGAAGATTTTGTGAGATCGGTGTTAGTTGCTATTCCAAAAAAGGTAAAGGCTACATCGTGTGAGGATTGCAGAATAATAAGTTTGATATCCCATGCAGCTAAAGTTATTCTAAGGAACATCAACAAAAGGATAGAGAGTAAGGCAAATGATTACTTAGAGGATGATCAGTTTGGGTTTAGGAAGGGAAGAGGTACTCATGATGCCATTGCAGTAATGCGATCACTAATCAAGAGGAATATAGAATACAATCAGGACGTATTTGCCTGTTTCATAGATTTCGAAAAAGCATTTGATAGAATAAATTGGAAAAAATTAATGCGTGTATTGCAGAAAATAGGAATGTATTGGAGGGACAGGAGACTGATCCGCAACCTGTACATGTCCCAGACTGTTCAGGTGCGAGTGGGGAATGGAGAGTCCGAATGGGCAGTGTTAGGAAGAGGTGTAAGGCAGGGTTGCCCATTGTCACCGGTGCTGTTCAACGTATATGTGGAGGAAATGATTAAAGAGAGGCATGGGAAGAACTGGTGGTAGGGATGAAAGTCAGAGGGGAATTTGTAAAATCGGTTAGGTTTGCTGATGACCAAGCTTTAGCTTGTCGGTCTGCCAAGGGGTTGCAAGCATTGCTGAGTGAATTGGGGGTTCAGTGTAATAGATATGGGATGAGAATCAATATTAATGAAACGTAGGTTATGCGATTTTCCAGAAAGAAAATGGCTAAGCTAAACATTAAAATAGGCGGGGAAAGAATAGAGCAGGTAGAACAGTTAACGTATCTCGGAAGTGTTTTGGACCAATACGGTCAAAGTAGTAGGGACGTAAGGAGAAGAATTGGGCGAGGCAAGGAGGCTTTCTCAAGGAGGAGGGAGTTGATGACGGGGACGTTGTGTAGGGAGGTTAAGACAAGACTCGTAAAAACTCTGATATGGAGTGCATCTATGTACGACGTGGAAACATAGAATGGAGGCTTTTGAAATGTGGGTGTGGAGAAGAATGGAGAAGGTAAAATGGACGGAAAGGAAAACAAATGAGGAAGTACTGGCGATGGTGGGTGAAGAGAGGGGTTTGTTGAGAGATATCCAATGGAGGCAGGTAAAATGGATGAAAGGCGTATTGAGCGGTAGTGGAATGTTGAAGAAGGTAATAGAGGGGAGAATGTTAGGCAAACGAGGAAATGGCAGGAGCAGGGTAGGGATGTTGGATGGGATGAAGGGAGGAAAGAAGTACACAGATAGGAAGAGAGACTTGATGTAGATTAGTTTGCTGGATTGGGTTTTGTTTGGAGTTACACAATATTTATTTGATACGATTCGTAGTTGTGTCCATCCAATAAACTACCTTAACTGGTAGATTACCTAATAATAATAATAATTCTATTACAATATTTCATGGCATATAAGATGCCATCCAAAATTTTCCAAAAAATCCAAAATCTGTGAGATAGTTATTGGATTAGAAAAAAATGCAGGAAAACGAAGGTAATGATAGTTTTAAGAAATAAACCAACATTTATACTTTACACTTTCAGGCTTCACTTTGTGGCATTTTTTTATGTCCATATTAATAGAGTTTGTAATTTTCCACAGACCTTGAAATCTGTGGAAAATTAAAAACTCTTAAAATACAAACTAACTTTTATTCAAGGGATGTAAATTAGAGCAGGCTAACAGTTTACTTATCTAGGAAGTGTTTTAGAAGAAAGTTTACTAAATAGCATTAGTATTAAAAGAAGAATTGCTTTAGGTAATAAGGTTATTACAAGGAGGTGAGAGTTAATGACAAGCATCCTTAGCAAATTAGTAAAGGAAAGACTATTCAAATCTCGGATATGGAGTGCAGTTTTGAATACAGGTAGCTTGGAAAATTAGTTATTGGGGCAAGGGGGTAAGTGTAGACTGGAGGCTTTTGCGATGTGGGCCTGGAGAATAATGGAGAAAATAAAATGGATGGAAAAGAAAACAAATGATGATGTTCTAGGCATGGTATGAGAAAAGAGATGACAGCTTGGAGGAAATGAAGAAAGCAAGGCAAGTGATTACAAGAGATGCTGAGAGGCATGGTAGTGCTGGGGATGGTAATAGATGCAAGGTAAGCAATAGGCAATTTGGGTGGAATTATTGGATTCAGACAGTATGCTGAAATAGAGAACATTTCATGTGGTTCAAAAAGTTTATGACTATTCTGTGTCGTATTAGTCAGGGCTTAGAACTACCTCAGTGTGTAGCATCTCATTCCATTAACAACCTACACTAATTCAGAAGATTGCTGTCAATCAAGAAAGATTGACAACTCCATACACTGATCCCACCATTATACCTGTGCCTCAAAATCCACAAAATAAAAGTGTCATCAACATGGGTCGATAAGTTAATAAGTTGGTTGGTTGGTTATTAACATTGGTTGATAAGTTGATCGGATAACAACATAAGTTGGGATTGCAGGGTGATGAGGTGATTATTAAAGAAGTTTCCAATAACTCACTCCTTTCTGCAATTCTTTTCTGGATTAATTAGATCACCATGAGGAATGGCAGTGACGCAATGGGCCAATTCTCCTGTATACCTGTCAGCAGGCTTGGGGGGTTTCTTTGATCGAAGCCAAAAGCATCATCGGCACTTGTTAATCAAGCTGGGCTGTCCCTAATGAATCTAATGAAACTTTATTAACCACTCATTAGTAATTTTCACTTATATCAATTTAGGATTTGACATATTCACTGAATTTCCCTTGTTCATTAGTAGACCCAAGTAACCATGTAGCTAAGAAACAGACATTTTAAATTGAGTTTAACCATCAAATTAAGCTTTAACTATTATTTCAACAAAAAACAATATGTCATAATAAGAAATTTCAAATATTATTTTTCTGATTGAAAGAATGCAATGCCAATAGTCAGGAGCCTCTGGCATTGCATTCTTGCATAACAGTGGCAGGATTCATGCCCCCCCCCCATGGGTTGGGTGCTATTGCAAAACAAAGAAAATACTCAATTGCCAACATTTGTATTCAATTCGATCTCTGAGGGATGTGAGGAAATAGGGGCCCGATTTCATTCCAAGCATCAAGGGGATCTCTCGCTCCGGCAACCAATTTCCCTCCACCGCTACCTTCCCCTCTCCACAAATCTCAATCCCCCCTTTCCAGACGGCCTATTTATACTCAACCCATCCCTTGCGAATGCGATCGAGTTTCAATCTTGCCCCACGAGCAATATGTGCGACCCCTCATCAGCCAATGGGATTGCCCCGGCCGCATCCAATCAAGCCGGCGGATTGGAGGATTAGACGAGACGGTCGTTTGGAGGGAGGAGTATGCCCCGGATAGGGGCATACTCCTCCCTCCAAACGTGGGGATGGAGAGTGCGCGTGCTAGCCCATCGCCCTCCATAAACGCGCATCGTTTGGAGATTCCATCGAGTGATGAGGCATCACACCTAGTTGGTCCCCGCTTTGCCCCTTTCGATTGTTGCGCACGATTGTGGCGACATCAGCGCGCGGAATCAGAGCGCACCCATCGCTCCGGGCTCATTAGCATAAAATCTCTCCGCCTGTCTCCTTCGTCCGACATTTGAAAACTGCTCTATCTCTCCCGTCAAATTGCTTCATGCCGCCGTCTTCTCTGTACCCCAACTTAATTGAGTTCTCATTTTATGCTCGCATTGAAGCCCCATTGACTGTGTGCATCCGTGAGGATTAATTAATTACTCAGAAAATTTAGTGAACATTGCCGAAGGATATATTCCCACGGACAATACACCAGACCTAGGCAGGCCGAGAGGTCTTCACAGGGACATCGTTATTTTTTCATCCCTCCAGTTCTGAAGGTTTTCCGATACGTTTTTTGTTATTATAAAAGGATTTTGATAGGAATAAATTTATTCGATCCTTGATCTTAGAATAGCCAAGACTACAAATAACACTTTTGGGATAAAGTGTCGAGGTTTCCATTTGCGATATTTCAAAAACCACTCGTCTTGAAAAAGTATTTTGTTCCATCTTTTCACCACGACGACTATGGTAGATCATTGAATGAAGGGATAATTGCAAAACATTTCACCCACTTCTTTGGTGTCCCTTGGAGATAAAGCATAATTCATCATTAGTCTCCCGTAGTCCTTCCCTTAATTCTTCCTCTTTTCCACTGCTCTCCTGCAATGGCTCGCCCTCCCTGTCCTAGTTTCTCAAGTTGGCTTCATACCTCTTCCACAACCTTCACGCTGAAGCTCTAAAATCTTCATATCCCATATCGTGAACCAACCATTATTGTTATTCCATCCAATTACACGCTTTTTAATTGGTTTCAAATAAATCATTTTTTTGCTATGGTGGGCTGTCAGCACTCCGCCAAACCCTTCTACGTTACCCAGACCTGGACCTGAGTTACACAATCCGCCCCAGACTTTTCCAGGCGGAGTCAATTTTTTAGCTATTATATAGTGCTTTCGCCGATTTCCATTCACAAATACAGTATCTAAGAGCATGAAGACGTGGGAAATGATCTACCCCCTAAGATAGATGACTTTGCTAGAATAAACTGCATACCGACAGATTATTCCCATGACTTTGCTCTTTTACACTAGTTCGTGAAAAAGACATATATAGGTTTTAATATAAACATTTACGATACAATAAACTTAACTTCCAAAATACGGATAGATCATTTGCTAGCAATCTTTGGAATACACGTCTCGAATTTCATCAAATTTTTGTGAAACCTGGTGTAAAGTACTCTCGCAAAAAAGTCTAATTTTATTTCTGAAATCAACTCTATTTTATATTCCAATTTTTGTAGCATAAACTCTACAGTAAAAATGAATGTGCGCTAATTATATTACTTTATTCAGCGAAATCAATTCCAGAAAAAAATTGTTCACCAGTAGGCAAACGGATGGCCATGGTACGCATTTGGTGCGTTAAATTGAAAATGAAAAAACGGATTTGAGTCAGCCGAGACTTGATCACTCAATTTTGGAGACAGTTGGAAAGTTCTGGGTTTGAATCTCGGCCAGATGACTTTTTTCCCTGGAGGAACATATTTCTTTAGGAATCAAAGTTTATGAAATCGTACAGGCGACGTCGTCTAATATCCAGATCAAGATTTATGGTAACACTTGTCTTTTTACGCACAATTTGTTATCTTATCTTCATTCAGCACTCAATCTGTGCGGCTGATTGAGAATTGATACCTACGTATCGAAACAGACGACTTTCGAGTGTTGGAACATGACTTTCCCTTGGTGCATGGTACATCTCGAGAGGCTGGAATAATTTGCTCTATTATGTCCTCGCTAATAATGTTCTTTGTGCACTCTAATATCCAAAGAAATTTTGAACCATGCAAATGAAGTATAACAATAGTCTCAACGCTTTAGCAATATGTTCAGCAAGGGAGAGAATGAAGGAACCTTCCTTCTCTTTCTTGAGAAAAGTGACAGCGCCACTGAAAATTCCGAATAGGATTCAGTTTCTTTTTTGTGTGTCCCTGTGTTTTTGTTCGCTAGTGCTATCTTGAAAATATATATATATATATATATATATATATATATATATATATATATATATATATATATATATATATATATATATATATATGTATATGTATATATATATGAAAAATGTGTATGTATTTGTGAATATATATATGTAATATATATATATACGTGTATATATATATGTACAATACGTATGTATATATAAATATATATATATAATCACTTTCTTGGAAAACCCACGAACGTACACAATAATGTAAATTCACTAAATAGTCAACACAAACACAGAAACTAAAACATATAAAAGAGGGACTCACAGGTTCTCGAATTTTCGGTGGTGCAACCACCTTTCTCAAGAGGAATTAGGAACAGAACTCACTTCTGTGTTTGTGTTGACTATTTAGTGAATTTACATTATATATATATATATATATATATATATATATATATATAATATATATATATATATATATATATATATTCACTTTCTTGGAAAAGCCACGAACGTGCACAATAAAATTCACTAAATAGTCATAGCAAACACAGAAACTAAAACATATTAAAGAGGGACTCACTAGTTCTCGAATTTTCGGTGGTGCAACCACCTTTCTCAAGAGGAATTAGGAACAGAACTCACTTCTGTGTTTGTGTTGACTATTTAGTGAATTTACATTTTATATATATATATATATATATATATATATATATATATATATATATATATATATATATATATATATATATATATATATATATATATATATATAATATATATATATATTCACTTTCTTGGAAAAGCCACGAACGTGCGCAATAAAATTCACTAAATAGTCATAGCAAACACAGAAACTAAAACATATTAAAGAGGGACTCACTAGTTCTCGAATTTTCGGTGGTGCAACCACCTTTCTCAAGAGGAATTAGGAACAGTTGTATATATAAAGTCACTTTCTTGAAAATCCCACGAACGTGCACAATAATCCATTGGATTTCTCTCAACAAACCCCTCTCCTCACCCACCATCTCCAGTAGTACTTCCTCATTTGTTTTCCTTTTGGTCCATTTCACCTTCTCCATTCTTCTCCACACCCAAATTTCAAAAGCCTCCAGTCTACGTCTATCCTCCTGCTTCAGCGACCACGTTTCCGCGCCGTACATAGCTACACTCCATATCAGAGCATACACTCCATCATATACCTTCTTCAACATTCCACTACCGCTCAATACGCCTTTCATCCATTTTACCTGCCTCCATTGGATATCTCTCAACAAACCCCTCTCTTCACCCACCATCGCCAGCACTTCCTCATTTGTTTTCCTTTCGGTCCACTTCACCTTCTCCATTCTTCTCCACACCCATATTTCAAATGCCTCCAATCTACGTTTCCGCGCCGTAAATAGATATGATGCATATCAGAGTTTTTACGAGTCTTGTCTTATCCTCCCTACTCAACATCCCCGTCATCAACTCCCTCCTCTTTGAGAAAGTCTCCTTACCTAGCGCAATTCTTCTTAATTTCTTACGTCCCTATTTATATATTATTAGCTACTATATATTACTATATATTATTTACTATTATATATATATTCCTAGCGCAAAATTTCTTACGTCCCTACTACTTTGACCGTAATGGTCCAAAACACTTCCGAGATACGTTAACTGTTCTACCTGCTCTATTCTTTCCCCGCCTATTTTAATGTTTAGCTTAGCCTTTTTCTTTCTGGAAAATCGCATAACCTACGTTTCATTAATATTGATTCTCATCCCATATCTATTACACTGAACCCCCAATTCACTCAGCAATGCTTGCAACCGCTTGGCAGACCGACAAGCTAAAGCTTGGTCATCGGCAACCCTAACCGATTTTACGAATTCCCCTCCGACTTTCATTCCTACCTCCAGTTCTTCCCATGCCTCTTTAATCATTTCCTCCACATATGCGTTGAACAACACCGGTGACAATGGGCAACCCTGCCTTACCCCCCTTCCTGACACTGCCCATCCGGACTCTCCGTTCCCCACTCGCACCTGAGCTGTCTGAGACATGTAAAGGTTGCGGATCAGTCTCCTTTCCGCATAAATTTTTCCAATTCACTCTATCGAAATCTACGAAACAGGCAAATACGTCCTGATTGTATTCTATATTCCTCTTGATTAGTGATCTCATTACCGCAATGGCATCACGAGTACCTCTTTCCTTCCTAAACCCAAAGTGATTATCCCTTAAGTAATCACTTGCCTTACTCTCTATCCTTTTGTTGATGATCCTGAGAATAACTTTGAGAACTCCTGAGAATAGGAACTAACACTGGTTTCACAAAATCTTCCGACCAGATTTCTTCCTCATAGATACTACGAATGAGTCCATTTTCCTAAACATTTCAACAGTTCCACAGGAATATTGTCCACCTCCACAGCCTTATTTGCTTTCATCTCCTTTAATGCCCTTTCTATTTCATCGTCGGATATGCCTGGACCAAACTGTCTTTATCTACTTGTTGTTCTTTTTCTAAGTCTAACCTTGTCGTCCTAAGTTGTTTACCATACAGTGTTTCTATATATTCCTTCCATCTCTCTTGTATTTTATTTGGTTCACTTATTATCCTACCCCACTTATCTTTAACTGTTAGCACAGATCTTGCCTTCTTACTTCCCGATAATAACTTAATCTTGCTGTATAGAGCACCAATTTCACCCTTCCTCTGCTAACTTTGTGGCCCTTCTCAATTTATTGTTTAACTCTTTGTGCTTCACTTTGTCTAACTCTGTGTTTATATTCTTCCATCTTCTTTTCTCCTCCATCTTTCCAATCATCTCATCCGTTACCTATTGCCTTATCCTTTTCCCGTTAACGGTTCCTTTCGTGTCTTTTACGGCTTTCGATATCATTTTCTTCATACATTCCCATTTTTCTTCGATAGTACTCAGTTCTTTACCGTCATCCATCATTTTCTCTACAGCCTGCTGATACTCCTTCCTCATCAATCCATTTAATGCTTCTACATTCCATTTCCTAACCCGCCGCCCCTGTCTTATCTTTTTGAAACGGACTCTACATTTAATAACAACTAAATTGTGGTGAGAGTCCGCATCCGCTCCTGGGAAACTGTGCGAATTTATCACACTGTTCCTAAACCTGTGCCTAACCATAATGTAATCTAACTGATACATTTCTGAGTCACCTGGCATTTTCCATGTATACCTACGCCTTTTGTGGTGCCTAAACCATGTGTTGGTGATGACTAACCCCTGCCTCCTGCAGAATTAAATTGCTTTATCCTCGTGTTCATTCCTCGTGCCTAACCCATGGTGCCCCACCTCACCACAATCTCTTTCTTCGCCTACTGTCGCATTCCAATCTCCCATCACTATCTAATGTTCCCCTGCAGGAACACCCGCGATTATATCCTCTAACTCATCGTTTATCCTATCGACTTCTTCCTCCTTGTGGTTACTCGGTGGCATGTATCCTGAACAATGAACAAGTTTGTCGGCTTTGCCTTGATCTCTACGAGTAAGATTCTATAAGTTGCTTGCTCTTTGTTGACTGCACTTCTTCGTACCCTTTATTTAATGTTACGGCAACCCTTCGTTGGCTCTCGTCCTAGCCGCTGTATATTATTTTATAATTATCACTCCGGTAATCCCCGCTATCCTTCCATCTCACCTCGCAGAGACTTAAAACATCTATATTAACTCTTTCAATCTCTCGCTTAATATTCTCTAATTTGCCTGTCCTCAACATTGTCCTGACGTTCCATGTTCCTATTCTAACTACTTCCGTCTTCTTCTGCGCCTTCTGTCCTGCTGCTGTTATTTCTCCCCCGCAAGGGTTTCGTGGGATGACGACCGCGGAAGCCTTGCCTCTGCCGCTGCTGGGCATGACACAGTGCCCCTTGGGCCGAGTCCCGTAGTTGCCAGGACTCATATTTTCAATAGTGTCCATCATTACATTCTTGGGAATGATAAAACCATCACTTAATGGCCGCCCCCACTTGGGTCAGACGCCTTTGCAGCCGCCTCACTGAGGAACAGACGCTGCGTGGACTACCTTTCGTCTGGCTCCTAACCTTCAACCTCTCTGGCACGGGGGACCCTACTAGGAGCAATTATTATTACTCCCGCCAGCACAGCTCTAGGGTTCATCAGAACACACAAGCCCTTCCACCACGACAAGGTTTTAGTCCATGGGAGGGAACCGGTAGATCACCTAATAATATATATTCCATATATTACCTAATAATAATATATATATATATATATATATATATATATATATATATATATATATATATATATATATATTCATTCATTCACATAGAAATAGATATAAAGAAAGGGGAAAGGAACACACATGAAGGACGAACACAGGAGAGGTGGGGAAGACGGAATCAAGCATACCACGGGTGTAAAAAATATTTCCTCCACCGGGACTGCCGGGATTTCCTCTGCTGGGCGGATGCTCTAACTACTTGAGTTGTCAGGAAAACCTAATTTACACTGTGATCTGCGATGGTTTAAAACGCCCAAGTGCTCCAATTACTTGGCCAAGAGATGGCGTTAGGTAGCTGTTACACCCACCAAAGGAGAAATAGACGACACAAACAAGAGGGAAGGACGGTAGAGGTTAGCAATCAAACAACTTCATAGAGGATAGGAACAGTGCGTTTCATGGCACGGATAGCATGAAGATGAGATGAGCCACATTGGCCAAATACACATTCAAACACGAAATCCCGCCATACGGCGAACAAATATTCATTCACATAGAAAGAGGATTGGAACACACATGAAGTGGAGAGATCCGGTGTTCAAGTCCCGGTCGAGGTAATATTTTTACACTCGTGGTCTGCTTGATTCCGCCTTCCCCACCTCTCTCCTATACTCGTCGTTAATGTGTGTTTCTATCCCCTTTCTTTGTATCTATTTCTATGTTAATGAAAATGTGTTCGCCGTATGGCGGGATTTCGTGTCTGAATATATAAATGTGTAAAAATATATACATATATAGCCAGTTGATTTTTCAGGTACCAGATCTTCCTGGGAAACCATAACCGGCACAGGGAAAGGAACTGGCCCCCCTACCCTGATGTGTGAATATTCACACGCCCTCGGGCTTAGCACATGGGTGAGCTCTACCATCACCTACCAAACCGACCTTCGGGTTGATTACTGTGTTTATGGTTTTATATATAATATATGGGTCGTGTTAGTCCAGAGAATAGTGCTTTGGACTACTGATTGGAAGGCCAGGGTTCGATTCTTTCCGGTCTGCTTCGATCGTTCCTGGAAATAAGGCAATATTAAGCCATTGAATGCTGATCAATTCCACAATGGAAAATTCGTATCCACGCCATTGCACCTAGGAATATAAAATTACGACCCTACGATACTGCACGTGCGAGAAAACCTTATCAGTTAAATCATCCTAAGTATTATTGACAACCATTCCGGTGCTACTTACAGTTCGGTCTAGAGTTTAAGGCCGTTCAAAGCCGCCAGAGCCTGAACCAATGTCTTAGTTTTGCATTATCATCCAATACACTTAAATCAGATAGTTTTATCAATTATTGCCCAATGTTAGGCATTTTATTAGAAAGGCTTAGTAATCGATGCCATGAGATGCATTGAGAAAAAAATTAAAACGTTGATGAGAAATTTACGATAAGCTGTATTTTCCATCAGAACATGTGATCGCTTCTTTCTTGGTTTTCCGACATTGCTCTTATTTTGAGTCAAATCCCGCCTATCATTTACATGATTAAACCAGTTGCGTCTATTATTGAATGAACTAAGGCCATGAGTTATTTTTTGGGATCGGCGCAGGAAACACACCTGAATGAACGGAAACTCAGGTGTTTCCCGCACACAATAACGGTTATTTGCCAAAAAGATGTCGAAATATGACACGATAAAAAGAACTTCGAGAGATTGTTGGGAAACGTGTAAGTCCATGATAATTAAGCGTGGCTCTAAAGACAAAACCTTTCCCCTGCCTCCAGGAATATTAATGAGTATAACATTCAAATTCATGTTTTTCTCCATAAAAGACGATATTATCTCGAGAATATCTCTTTATTTTTCATTTTTATTAGTACTTACATTATCCTTGAACATCTTTGTAGACTTCATTAAAAAAATGAATGATTTCGATGACCGTTACATCCAAATTTTAATGTCCAATGTATGGAAAATATCTCTCGTTTGTCCTAGGTTTGGCATTGAGTTTACATTGTATCTACATTTTAGACATGAATTCAGGCTACTAATTTGGTAAATTTTTCAAATTATTTCAATTTCAATCTGGTGTTTTCATTTTCAACATCATTAATTAAAATGTAAGAGAAAAACGTAGCCACAAGGAAAATCCGGCACTGACCACCTCTTGGTAAGTACAAATGGAATAGATTAATGGGTCATCATTCATTCTTGCATCAAAAAATAGTTTCAGAAACTCGATTAATGTACATATATCGTCTTCTAGATATTTTTTACGAATATGGCATTCGATATGGCGGACCGATATAAGAGGCCCATAATTATAAAACTATTAAAAGACAGTTTTATAATGGCATTCAGAAGTTAAGATTTAAATGGGATACAAAGAAGTTTCATTAATTAATTGACCGAAAAATGCCTTACAATATTCTTTTTACTGCCAAGCTTTATCTTTCCCTCCCGTTCCCGAGCCATGCATCCAGTTGGGCGCAGACTCAGACCATAACTTATTCGTCGTCAAATAAAATTTAGCAAGAAGATTAGGAGCGGTTCTTGTTAAACGCAGTCGAAGCTCTCAAAACTTGAATATATGCCCGTCCTTCTTCCCACCCCACCGCCTACCTGAGTAGGGCAACCTTAATAGATGAACTTCAGAGATAATGATGGAGATGACGTTTCACGTCCCTTTAAAAGGAGCGCTTGGATCCTCCCAACAGTCATATCCACGCGGTCTTCTTTGTATGTAAGTATCTACTTGATTTTATTTTCTCATTCCTATTTAGTGTTCTAACTTACATATTATTATTATTAGGTAATCTACCGGTTAAGGTAGGTTTTTGGATGGACACAACTATCAAATAAACATTTTGTGACTCCCCACCTAGCAAGCTAATCTACTAATATCAGGTCCCTCTTCATCTCGGTGTACTTCTTTCCTCCCTTCATCCCGTCCAACATCCCTATCCTGTTCCTACCCTTACCTCGCTTGCCCAACATTCTCCCCTCTATTACCCTCTTCAACATTCCACTACCGCTCAATACGCCTTTCATCCATCTTTCCTGCCTCCATAGGATTTCTTTCAACAAACCCCTCTCCTCCCCCACCATTTCTAGTACTTCCTCATTTGTTTTCCTTTCGGTCCATTTCACCTTCTCCATTCTTCTCCACACCCACATTTCAAAAGCCTCCAATCTACGTCTATCCTCCTGCTTCAGCGACCACCGTTCCGCGCCGTACATAGCTACGCTCCATATCAGAGTTTTTACGAGTCTTGTCTTAACATCCCTACTCAACGTCCCCGTCATCAACTCCCTCCTCCTTGAGAAAGCCTCCTTGCCTAGCGCAATTCTTCTCCTTACGTCCCTACCACTTTGACCGTATTGGTCCAAAACATTTACACACACAAAACAACTTACATATATTATCTATCAAATCACCTGGGACAAAAATGTCTACAGCTAATTACGGAATATTTTTAGTATTTAAAATGTTACAGTGTATAATGAATCACTTTTTAAAGTATCGCTATGTTATTTGAGTGCAAAATGTTGCCATCTTTCAGGTAGGTTTGAGATTCAATTTTGGATGCAATCGCTGTTTACATTTAACTGATTTCATCGCTAAAGTCTTCGAGGTTCGTAAGCCCTATTGTATTAACACAGTAATCAACCCGAAGGTCGGTTTGGTAGGTGATGGTAGAGTTCACTCAGTACTAGGCCCAAAGGTGCGTGAAATTCACACATCAGGGTAGGGGGGCCAGTTCCTTTTCCTGTGCCGGTTATGGTTTTCCAAGAAGATATGGCACCCAAAAAATCACAAGACTTGGGTGGAGCTACAGGTGCCCAAAGAGGCTTGACCGGGAATCGAACCCGGGCCCTCCGGTCCAATGCTCTACCCCTGGACTACCACGACCCACGCAAACACGGCAACAACAAAAATATTTATAATGAGCACGTAAAAGGAAACATTTAAGAAAGTTTAAGTTTTCGGCCTTCTCTTAGGCCTTCTTCAGGTACAACTGGAAGGTTTCGGGTGGAGGGAATGCGAGGGCTGGGGGCGGGGGAAGCGCAGGTCGTGCTGGGAAGGCGGAAAGAAAGAGGTAATGATCAATGGTGACGGTTCAGCCCGGGAAATTCATAAGATCCTAATGCTAATATGTACGCGGATTCGCGAGTTCTGACCTCTATATTGGTGGCTGCATTATAGAGGTGAAAACCTATAACGGCATCGCGGCAATTCCCTAACCTCCTCACAGTCCTAACTTGGCACCAGCAGACTATTTCCTATTGCCATTAGTGATATCCTCCCTCAAAGGACACCACCCTAAGTCCTATCAAGGATGCTTACATGCGTACCCTTAAGGACCATCCGGAATTCGCCTTCGAGTCGTGGAAAAGCAGCTGGAAAAAGTCTGTCGACGCTCAAGGGATGTACTGGGAAGAGTTTTGAGGCATTGTAGGAAAATCTAAAACATCTATTTTTTCGAAACTTTTCCCGATACTTTTTATGCAATCCATTTTGGTATATGTATTAGAAAAACAAGTTTTTTCTATACACGAAGGCTACTTTAGAACTACCTTCCCCATGAGCTATTCTGAATCGGAGAATAAATCTCAGGAGAATGGATCCAGCATAACCTTCATGGAGATCACAGCTTCCTCATTCTCGATTAAATCTCCTTGGTTAAATAGATATCGTGGCTCCAGATGATCGGGAAAAAACAACGGTAGATTTTTATCAGTGTGTGGAATTTATTTACGAGTTACGGCCCTCAGAGATAAAACTGAGATAACCTCCTTGAGAACGCAAATCCGATTTATCAGGTAGAGTTTTTTTCACGAAGTGGCTGATTGGCGGACGTATTGTTAGCCACAGAAAAAAGTAATCATAACTTTTATTTCGCTAGCCTTTAAATTAAAAGATGTATATGGTGGAATAATATTTTTAAAGCAGCCAATTAAGTGATGTCATATGTGTTAACGATCTTAAAAATTAAGATCAAAATGTTGTTTTTTTGTTCGCATCAATTTATTTTAACAATTTTTTGGAAATAATCTAGTCGAAGAAAAAATATGAACTTGAATAGAGCACTGTCCCAAGCTCAAGATCAAATACGAGTATATCTTACTGAGATGCACATAATGGTGAAATGACATCATAAAAAATATGAACCTTTCATTTTTAATCATTTATTTGACATAGTGGATTTTCTTACAACATATAAACTGTTTCAATACTGATATGCATGTTGATTGAAACAGATTGTATACTCCTGGAAAATTTTACTGAGGAAAAATATATTACTTTAAAAAAGAAACCAAGTACACTTCAAAAGAACAAGCCTTTTTTTATACAAATGGGTATGGAAAACTACTCAGTGTTGAAATTGAGTATTTCACATTAATATTTTGTTTATAATGGCTCTAAAATTTGCATAAATTATGTAGAACGATGCTGTGATAATAGCCATCAAGGAAAAGCAATCAGACAAATATATAATATGGCAATCAATGTATGAAGAATATTCACATTGGCAGGGCTACACCAAAAGGATTACTCTATCATGACATTACTAACACCAGTTAAAAATAATGATTGATGATATTAAACATATTTGAAACTATAAGGAGAAAAGACAAAATTTACTTCTGTTAGTAAATTTTCAACGAATTTGCAATGAACCCATATTTTTCCAAGTATGTGAGACCATTTACAAGGCCTCACACTTTTATTGTCTTGTATTTTCACTAACTCTTGCTCAACCATTTTACTTCGGATACCTCTCAATTGTAGAAGGTATACTGGACTTTTGAAAGATCTGTATCATTATTTCATGGCATGGTATGGTATGTACCTGAAGTTGGAATTCCACTAATACTTGGTGCATTGAAGTGTTGGTGATGTAACACATTTTTCATATTAAACTACTGCCAAAATTGGTTTTAATGACATTCGAAAAAAATATTTTTCAAAACTTTTTTATTCTACAGGTACACTTTCATTTGTATATCCTATGTTGCTCAATACACAAAAAATCTCATTTTCTTTATTTTCTCTTATGCCATTGCAAATGTATGCACTATTCTAAAGATACATGTAACTCATTGACAAGTCATGATTTCCTGTATACTAAATGAGATGCAATGTAGTTGAAGGATTTTATTTTGCCATGTTGTATTTTCCCACAATGAACGAATGCCTAGTTGTTTGTCTAATTGCTTTTCATATTCTTTTGCTCAGGCCCTGGATATCAGAAGCCTCCACCATGAAGGCTACTCTTGCCCTTGTTGCAATGGCACTGGCCATCTTTGTGTGCAGTGGTGCTGGTCACCCAAAACTGCAACGGACTATGAGTCCCTTCATTAAGAACATCCTGGAAACAGTCCCAGAGGAAGAAATAAGTAAGTCAACACTGTCCAAAGACAGAAGATATTGGTTGAAAGTTAAATTTCAAATTTCAAGTAGTGAAATTATTCACTTTATTACCTAATGCTCAGGATGATTACAGAAACCTATTCGGGTGGTTATATAGAGAAGATTAGTAATGTAGGAGAATTTGATGAAAAAAGATTTAAGTTGATGTTATCATTCTTGGGCTACAATAGCTACAGTTAGCTAAGGAACAAATTGATTTGCCATCAGGATTGTGCTGCTCAAAGTTTCACTGAGTTAAGTGGAACACTCAAACTTATCCAAGCATTTTCTGTCAAAAACTAGTGATTAAAATAAGTTAGTTTTTTACTAAATTTTTGTTGGAAGGGTTAATATTTTTATATTTACCTTTCATAAACAAAACAAACTTATTGTATTGTTTAAAGGTCATTATCAGGTCAAGGCAGATCTTGGAAGGCCATAAACTCTGTCCACCAAATTACCTATTTTATCATTTGTAGTACCCTCTTGACCACCTTTGAATCAAAATTCTCACTCAAATCACCTTCAAGAATCATCTGTGAGGCTTAGACTATAATGAGAGGCAATGATTTGAATGCTTGGTGTTTTCATGTTCTTAGATATCATTTAATGACTGATCCATTGATCCGGAGGAAAAATGTGTGGGAATATCCCCCTTACTCCTTCATTCTGTTGAATTTCCAGTCTTGAGTAATCCTTCAGTATTCATTGTCCAATAAATCAACTTAGTTCAATCACTAGCTTCATGTCATCACTGGGCATTTCCTGCACTAAGACTAACACTATCACTATGTGGCAAAAATGCTGTCAAGTGCTATTCCAAATCTCTTTACTTCAAGCCTTATTATTTTAACAATACTTTACAAATATGGTATGAAAGGTGGTAGACATAGAGATTATTATTAAATTTTGAATGTATTTCCTGGATAATTTCATATTTCACCAAGAGGATTGATTGGTAGAATGATTATTCTGTTTATACCTGCAGTCTGAGCTACAAGTTGAAATTTTAAATTTAACTTCAAAATGTCCAAAGGAATATAAATTTGGATGAAGATAAATGTAAAAAATTTCCTGGTGCAAAATATTTATAAATTTGTGCTTCACATCAACTGTCTTCAAGTGTTGAATGAAATGCAGATACCAGTGCTTAAAGATTAGACTAGAGAGGAACTGGACCATCCCTATATCCCAGACCTTCCCTGGTATCTCCTGCTTTCGACCATGTTGCACCTGGAGCATTCATTTGCTATTTCAATTTCAGTCGCGGAAGTCAGAAGAATCTTCGATCCACAGCTGTCCTCTTCCTTAGATGACAAATTGAAGGAATTTCTTGAGGGTCTGAAGTCTAAATTTGCAACTGGATTTCCTGAGTATGGCATTCCACCCCTGGATCCATTTTATATGAACCATTTTCCATTCGACATTGAACAGGATTTTGCAAAGTAAGATCTGGTATCATCTCATTTAGTCATATAGATGAGAGTCAAAGTCAAAACAATCATGGACTATTTACAGAACCATTTCTTAAGTTTTATTTCTGGAATTTCATTGACATATAGTATTTATAATAATTAATGCTCAGATCACCTTCACCTCCTACATTTTTGGCAACTCTTTATCATCCTTTTGGGGTTATCTATTGTCATTTTTTGTACTGGATAAATTTAAAGATACTGTTGATTGATTTTACAGGTGTATACTTATTATTGATGAAACTCATGTCCCATTTTCAGGTTGACTGGAAATCTTGATCATGCCAACATAACCCAACTGTCTGAGTATAATATTGACTATACCAAGTTAAATGTTTTTGGTCTGTCAGTGGCTGTAAATATGAGCCTACCAGAAATAAAAGCAAGGGGCCATTATGACATTAATGGTGAAATTGTTGATCTTCTTCCTGTTTATGGACATGGAGACTTCAAGTAAGTGTTATGTAACTATCTTTTAACTGAGAGAGTACTCATAATTTTTTTTCCATTTCATTCTAACTTATTTTCATTTTCCAATTAAACAGCTTTGAATATAGACATCATATTATTACTCCAAATATGGTTATCAATGTGATTACCATATTTTCTGGTGCATAAGATGGATCCCGAGTTTTCTGGTTAGAAGTTATGAAAAATACTGGAATCAGATAAGGAAGGATCAAAACATTTTAATGTAAAGAAAATTGAGAAACTGTTAAAAAATAAGGAGCTTGTTAAATTTCAGTGTTTATCCATCATAGAATTCCAGAAATTTGACATCAGTGGGCCAACACGCCATTCAACCACCTTGTTACCATGTTCTGAAGCGTCTTTCACGAATTCAAGTTTAAATGCAATGCTGCATGACAATCTTCTCTTTTAAGATTCCATAAAGTTATTATCATCTTAACTTTTTTGTGATGCTTAGTTTCTGTTATTATTTTAATAATATCGAAATTTGTATTAAGAGCAGCCATTTTCTATGGCTTTATCTCATCTCATATTACTTGAGGTTAAATGCCTGTAGACTCCAAGTTTATTGGGAGAGATACAAAATGTAGGTATACAATGTATTAGCAGAGAGGCAACATCCCCATTACCCCAGCACTTATTAAGTTTTGCAGCAACACTGCATGGTAGATGAAGCTAAATGCATTACATTGTATATTTTTATGATTTATTCAGGATTTTTTTAGGAAGTACTCTCAACAAAATATTAAAACTGTTGGATACTATTGACTCAAAACAGTAGTGTTATTGAAATTTGTTGTCAAAGTAACCATTTTCTATGCCTGATGCTGGAAAAAATACTTAATTATATTGTTTTGGTCAAATAGCTAGAGCTTCTAGGTTGATGTTTTAGCTGTGCACCCTCGTCCCATGAGATGCAGGCTGACTTTAGAGCAAATTTTGGAGTAATAAAAGTCCATCTTATGGGCCAGGAAATATGGTAATTAAATGGGTTACACCCACAGAATAAATATGGACCTGAACCTCCATTTATTTCCAAAACCAGCATTTCAGCATTTAACTCTTTTTGAATCATAATCATTTTGATTTTATTTATTACTGAATGGTGACATACTACAATAGATATTGTCAAAAGTAAAAAAAACAGTTCTACATCATCAGCATTTCTTTCAAGAATGTTGTTGAAAACAGGGAGAGAGGGGGTTATTTTTGTTACATAATTTGTCATAAGGCCTTGGAGGTGATGAGATCATTATTACTTTTTAACTCAGCACTACTCATGGGCATTATAGGCATTTACCACATGTATCTTGAAAATCAAACTAAGCATATAGGTTAGATAATTCTGTTTCTACTGAACACCAGTGTTCTTCTTACTACCAGAGCTATGATATTCTTATATTTGTAATGTAGGGGTACTTGGGCTTCTTGCAAATCTACTGTGAGAGCCAAAACGTTGATTTCTGCTAAAGAATGATATCATATTTTGACATTCTGAGCCACAACAATAATATGTACGACTTCTAGAGACTTCTTATTATGTATGATAATTCACAAATAATAGTTATATGATTTTACCAAAAAATTATCCATAAATAGATTTCAGTTGAACTCTCAGAAAATTAGTTAAAGTTCATAAACCTAATCATTCTCAGTAATTATCCTGTAAAATCATTGGTCCCTTTAGATTATACCCATATGTATCTATGCTCCTGCCCATCCACGTATCCATGATCCATGTATGATACATTTATTCAGTAAGACTTTACACCATTCATGAATTAGAAGGTGACACCTAAAGCATGTTTAAGTAATAATTTCATTTAACTTTTGTAGGCACTTCATTTAAATAATTATTTTTTATGGTTTTATTATTTTTCAATGTTTTTCTCTGTCTACTTTTGAGATAACATGTTGGCTTGCAGAGGTGGTTCTCAGGTTAGACTGCATGAGAGACATTTTTGGCTCAACGTTTCTCTCCCGTTGCAGGGAGCATCTTCAGGGTCGAAGTAATCTTTCGTGCTATTCCGCCAATATATATACTTCAGCTCTCGTCCTTTCACTTTTTGAACGTTAGGGTCTAACGGCCGTTGGTTGGTTTGGTAAGGGTGGGGGTGGTAGATTGTGTGTTTTTCCTTTCTCTTTTTGGCCGTTTGTAGATATTTTTCTTTCCCCACACAAGAGGCGTTTCCAGGTGTGTTGGTAGGTGGAAGCCGTTGTCCCGGTTGAAATTCTGTGATCGTTTCGTTATTTCAATAGACTCACAAATTAGCCTAGGGAAGTAGTATTGTTTCTTCGCTAAGACTTTTGTGTTGTCGAAGTCTATTTTATGCTTATTAAATCGAAGGTAGAAGCTTTTATTTTGTGGAAGGACGTCATATTTAGAAAGAAATAACCACTTTGTGACTTCCACACTTTTAATATAAAACGACCTTATGGGACGACTATGTAAGAAGACGTGTGAGTGATATTGCCACCAAAAAGCTAGCCATAATTGACAAGAAACTCAAAACTCTCAGTGCTACCAGGTATCACAACCCTACATTCGATTCAATTGCTAAATTTAATTTCCATCCCCGTGTGGTGAACTTGTCTACACACACATTCTCACATCAACAACAGCAGTCGCTTAATAAAGGTCTCAAGTACGCCCCGAGGCCTAACCTATCACCCAAACTCCTCAGTGATCTTGTTACGGACTATGAAGTTTTCTGTGTAATGAACCGCTTAGTCTTAAATCCTCACTATCCTCGACCATATCCAAATGTACGTCATTGGGGATGAACATTAATCCCAATGATAACTCCTGGAGGACTACCAAAGTAGTGATTAATAGCATTAAAGAGTGTATAAAGTGGGAGAATCTTACCTTCACCCGCAGTGACAAGGGAAATAGCCTAGTAATTTTAGATAAGACAGACTACATTATGAAATGTTGTAATTTTATTTGTGACAACAACTGTGAACTGTTATTAAGGGATCTGACATCCATGTACCAGAAGCAAGTGAAAGATCATCTCTACAACTGCCATTTCCTAATGGCAGAGAAAGAAAAATTTTCCCTCATCAACTCATAACTCCCCTGCCACCTAGGTTCTATGGCCTGCTTAAAACTCACAAGGCTAATAATCCCATTAGACCTGTAGTTGCTCATATAACATCCCCAACGCATAAGTTAGCATACAAGTTAAATACTCTCTTCCGCACTATGTCAACTTTTTCCCCCAGATTTGGAATCAAGAACTCCATTGAGCTTTCACGAACCCTAGAGCCCCTTTTACTTCCTCCTAAGTCCACTCTGGTCTCTTTTGATGTGTCCAACCTTTTCACTAATGTACCTGTTGACCAAGCCATCAAAGCAGCAGAAAAGTTTTTAGATAATTCAGACGCTGCCATTGAACTTTTAAATTTAATACGACTATGTACCAGCCAAAACTATTTCTCATTTGAGCACAATGTATACCGCCAGAACGAGGGATTAGCGATGGGTTGCCCCCTTTCACCCGTTTTAGCGGACATATTCATGGACGACTGGGAGAGACGCCTTTTTAATTCTAACAATGTTCTACTTAATAACGTTTTTTACTGGTACCGATATGTGGACGACATTGTATGTTTATGGACAGGTAGCAGACAACAGCTAGATTGTTTCCTATCCTTTTTAAATAACCTTGACCAAAATATAAAACTAACTGCAGACATCGGTGGATCATCAAAAATTTTTTGGATTTAACTATCTCCTCACAAGGAAGTAAGCACAGGTTTTCTATTTACAGGAAACCTACATTTACGGATGCAATAATACCTAGTGATTTGTGCCATCCACATTCCCATAAACACGCCTCGTTCCATTCCATGATCCATCGACTAATAAATATTCCCTTAGACCAAACTGGTTTTAACCTGGAACTAAGTACCATTAAACAAATTGCCCTTAATAACGGGTATGATTGCCAAGTAATTGATAAAATCTTAAATAGCAAGTTGAAAAGTCTAGCTGCCTCACAATCTTGCTCCCTGCTACCTGTCCAACCAGCCAAGAAAACAAAATGGTTCAAATTACCCTTCATAGGCTCCATTTCATACAGTGTGTCTAACGTCATTCCTAGATATAAATACAAAATCGGTAATTCGAAAGATGTAATTGAACCAAACCTTAAATGCGGAGTCTATAAACTCCGTTGTAATGACTGTGAGGGATTCTATATTGGTCAAACGGGACAAAATTTTAATATTAGAGCCAAGGAGCATAGGACCTGCCTTAGGAACAGAGACGATTCATCAGCTTTTGCCCGACATCTCTTGGAGTTGGGCCACAAGAGTGACTTCCATCCGAGGTCCTTTACTGCCACCAGAAAGGACGGAAGTTGGATGCCTGGGAGCAGCGGGCAATTGGACTGGCCAAGGATTCTAATGCCTTGCTCAACGACATCACCTTCTGCAACCAATCCCCATTGCTGCTTGTGACTTTGCCTCCCCACCCCTACCACCCTCCTCCCTCTCCTTCCTCCCACAGTGTGTGACTATATATACTGGCATTTTCGGAAATAATCTTGTACCTGATGATGGCATAACAGCCGAAATCGGTCGTTTTATATTAAAAGTGTGGAAGTCACAAAGTGCTTATTTCTTTCTAAATCTATTTTATGCCATGGCTCCGACATGATGTGCTCCACAATGGCTGATGTTCTCCATTGTTTGTTTTTCACAGATGTTTTGTGTTCTTTTATGCGTGTTTCTATAGCACGTCCAGTCTGGCCAACGTAGCTTCCGCCGCAGCTGCGTGGCACTTCGTACACTCCTTCGGTCAGTAGAGGGGGGAATCTGTCTTTGGCTGAGGGGAATATGTCCTTTACCTTCTTCACAGTGCCGAAACGTGTGACGACATTTTCCTCTCTGAGGATGCGTGCTATGCGATCGGTAGTGCCTTTTACATAGGGAAGAAGGGTGAAAGCAGCTGGTTTCTCCTTCCTCTTGTTGTCGGGGTCTCTTTTCCTCACGGCTCCTCTGATGAAGGCAAATCGTAGGCGTTGTCTCTCATGGCTCTGTTCAGGTGTTTTTTCTCTGCCAGGAGCGATTCTGCGTTTGACACTCTTTCTGCTCTGGAGAACAGGGTCTTGATGACGCCTGCCTTTTGCTGAGGGTGGTGATGTGAAGTGGCGTGGAGGTAACGATCGGTGTGCGTAGGTTTTCTGTACACTGAGTGGCCGAGAGTTCCGTCTAACTTCCTCGTCACGAGTACGTCAAGGAACGGGAGGCGTCCGTCTTTCTCGAGTTCCTTCGTGAATTTTATGGCCAGGTTTATGTTATTCAATTCTCGGTGGAACTCTTCTAATTTCTCCTCTCCATGTGGCCAGATGACGAAGGTGTCGTCCACATAGCGTAGCCAGCATTTGGGAGGGAGGTTGCAGGATGAGAGCACTTTCTCCTCGAGGTCTTTCTTCCATGAATATGTTGGCGATGACAGGAGACAATGGTGATCCCATGGCCGCTCCTTCCGTTTGCTGGTATATTTCGCCGTTACATAGGAAGTAGTTATTCTCCAGGCAGAATTCAATCAGAATCCCTGGCCATACTTCAAAGACTCACCAGCAAAGGGCTACCACCAGACTTTCCAAAACTGATTGGATTAACACTATATATAGGAGACGTTGGCTGACCTGGAGCCCTCTGATTGGCTGTTTCATGGTGGAAGTTACTCCAGGACTGAGGGAAAAACAAGCCAGCCTAGGCTTCAATAATTGCTCAAAGCAGTATGGAACCTTCATCAGATAGACGTAGTGGAAGCCTTAAGATTAATTTCTAAATTTTATTTGGGTTTGACTGTAATATTTTATTGAAGGGCGTATTTTCAAGTAATTTTCTAATTCTATTTCCTGTATGTCTTTATGACTATGTTCTATGCCTGACCAACAGAACAACATAATAAATAAATAAAAGTAGGGAGGTAGATTTTTAATATTTCCTTGAATAGTGAAATATGAATTATTTGCATGGATAATGATGAGAAATCTGGATATGTAAATTAAAAACTGTTGTCAATATTTTCCACAAGTTATTGAGATAATATATATATGCATGTACTTCTATTTTTTTGTTAAATAATTTAGTGAAATTGGATTAATCAAATCCTCTGAATGAAATAAAAGTTAAAACTAAAATCATTTGAGATGAATATTACCTAATGAGATCTAGAATAAAAAATATCTTAAAGAGAAATAAATCAGGATACAGAATTTCATTTCTGTCTACAATGCTACACTTCAATTAAACATGCATAAAACTATATTTCTGGTGCTCCAAAGATATTATTTTTTTATTTTTATCTCTCTCTCTCTCTCTTTTGCATGTGACATAGCCATTGTGATTTTCTTTATTTTTCAGCTTGACTGTCAATCAGTTTAATGCATCTGTGGTGGTTAAAGCTGGAACTGATGACAACGGCTTCATTTATGTCAAAGGATTGGATCTTGAATTCAGTCTGCAGGGTTTGAAAGTAAGTAGTTGACGGCTATAGTTTTCTTCTAAATCAGTTTCAATGAGTCCTAGGTACCTCAAAATAAGTAAAGAATTCTTATGCATAAGCCTATCATTTGAAAGTTTACTTGGATGGAAGTACATATCTCTATGGAAACACGTAATTTTCAAGGACCACCATTTTAACAATTTATTTGGAGAATTCTTGTAAACTGATCATATGAAATTACTTCAAACTGATAAACAAATTAATAAGTCAGGCATCTTGTCATGAGGGATAAATTAGGACAAAATTATATAATGTCATTAGCTTTTGGTTTAGAATTCCAGTATTCAGATATGATCCTGATCATACTGAATTTTAGGAGCTGTGTGATACAAAGTAGTGGCAATAAGTATATTTCAATCCTTTAGGATATATAGGTGCCAAGTTTTTTGCACAATCTAAGAAGGACATGCCTAAGCAAGATTGCAAATAGTGAGGTGCAGCTCGTGTTAGATCAGGAAGGGGTGAAGGGGGTCTGTAACAGTGATATTGTTGTTTTTACAAAATAAAACTCAAGATTTTAGAGGAAATGATTCTATTAGTCATTACAAACCCAGTAGATTTATTGCTATCTTATTATTTCTTTATCACATAATGTTTAATTTTTAGGCTAATAGTAATTTTCTTGTGTTTGCTGAAAGTTTTTCTAAAACTTTCTATTTGACCATATCACATATTCTTTAACAAAATTCTGATGAATGCTTATCAGACACAATCCAATCAGCCTTTCCTCCTCCATCATGCTCATAAGCCAGGTCTTCACTCTTGTAGCATGCTGCAGGACCATTCCATTATCAACATATTGGATGGAATTGAACTCAAAATTGAGAATGACTTGGTAGGAAAAAAATACTGGTTTCATTTAAAAGCTTAATGATTTCAATATTCTCCAACTTGTCTTCAATTTGATTCTTTTTCTTCATGTTGTACCATAAGGGGTGATATCTTCTAACTTCTAAAACCTTATAAACGATTTTCCAATCTTCCATTAGTCAATTATATTTATTTTTAATATCTATAAATGATGTAGTTTTATCAAGGCAAAAGATGGTGTATTTTCTTTGGGAAATCAAATATTTAACAATAATTTAAGTGAATCCAAATATGGTATATCTCTTTATACTTGGTAATCTTTTATACTTGGTAACAATTTTTCAAATAATTCAGCAGCCCCCGTGGCAAAATCTTAGGTTTATATTTAAAACAAACAATGAGTGAATAATTATGACATAAAAGTTTAAGCAACAACCTATGTTAAAAATCTGGTTTTATTGTACTACAAAAATGTGATTTAATTGAAATTAAAACAGATTAGGAAGACAAGTGCTTGCTGGACCTGCACTGCTAACTGCCTCCCTTGAAAAGTCTAGGGATTTCCCCATCTAGTAATCTAGTGGTTCATCACAAAATAGTACATCTCCATAAATGTTCAGGTAAAGTTTGTGGAGAAATTTATGAACAGTCCTATGAAGCACATAATTCTGTTTTAGCACCATTAGCTTAAAGATCCTACGCTTCATCCTTTTGCTGGGTATTTGCCCTTTGACCTTCCTTGTGCAACCTGCCATATTATTATCCCTTTCTTCCATTATTATGTTCAATTAATCCATAACTCAAGGCATACCTTGACCCAGTTTATGCTTGCTCATGTTCAAAGCATAGAAATATTTACTCAATATATGTTTGATGAGATCTTTTCTGGCACTTATTCAAGTGATTGCCCTGGGTTGGTGTTTCTACTTCAGGAAGTCTTCTTTGTCTATAATATCCTACTCTTCTTTAACAATACTGATGTTTTTCACAAATTAGAAATTCTTCCTCTGCTAGTTTCCTTGATTCTCCCTCATTTTCCTTTAAAATTCTTTTTACTAGATGGGTGCTTACATCCCTCAACAATATGTTAATTACATAATGCTAATATTGTCTTATAAATTACTATGGGTAATAGTGAATATAATTCTCAGCCTCTAATCCTATTTATAGTAATAATTCAGACACATGGCAATACAATATTCATCCTTTTTTCCCACCAGACTCACTTCAATGGACTTCTAGATGGAGGTGATGAGAGTGATTTGGCCAACAAACTCATCAGTGACATTGCACCCAAGGTGATTAATGCCTACAGTCCAGAGATCAGTGGAATGCTATCTGACAAGATCATAGAAGTCGCAAACAAGGCTCTAACCAATGTCACCCTGAGTGATCTTATCCATGCCATTGGCTAATGAAATAGATGGCAATATTTTGAAAAGATTTGACTGAAATTTAATGTAACTACTTTTGCCCTAATACTGTTGACCATCTGTGGAGATTTCCCTTGCTGATGGGGGTCACTTTGTGAAAATAAATAACATTTTGCATAAGACATTAATTTAGCATGTCCAGAAAAATTTCTTCAAACTGCATAATACCAGTTATACTGTATACTGTAAGTACAGTAAACTGTGGCATTAATTCTTAGTGAAAAATTTAAACCTCAACTTTAGAATATACAGTCACATATTTGGGCCTATTACACTTCAGGGACACTATAAATTACATACATGTTCGTATATGGCCAAGAGTAGGAATCAGGTAAGTGCTAGACAAAAGGGGTAGGTCCATCAAGGATTTGTGTTTAATTGAAAGGCAAGGTGCTGTGATGGTATCTAATCATAGTAGGGGGTGTGGAGGCTCAATGGTGTCTCACAAAACATTTATCTACAGTTGATCATATCATTACTATAAGCAAGTATGCTAAGCAAAGATGAGTGATTTTTTAAAAACATGGATCCTGGAGTTACAATCCAGGTTACTGGGACTAGAGCAGCAGGAGAGATATGGAACCAATGATGGAAGAGGCAATTGTAATTATCATTATAAAAATCAAAATCAGCTTGAAAGGGGAAACGGTGCATTGATAGGAGCTCATAGGAGGGGGAATATAATATCAGGAATAGTTTAAATGCAAGGCATATAGTTGGAAACCTTTCCATCAATGAACAATGAGAAGAGACAGCTATCTACAGTTTATCAGAAGTTTCGTAGTTGGCAGCTTCTTTGGACTTTGGTGGACTTTTTTAAATTCTGGAACTAAGGATATGTATGTAAGTGTGTGTAGGTCCAATGTTATGATTTTAAGATAGAAAGGGGAAACCCAATATGAAATTGAGGATGGGAGAGCATTTAACTAATACCAGTGAAGCAATAGAAGATTGGTTATAATAAGTACATCATCTTAGGTAGCTTTCTGATCAGGACCTGGCATCAGACATTCCATAATAACATTCACATAACTTTACAGACTTCTTAGCCCTTATTCTAAGTTGAAACTCTCATTGCTTATGCCTTATATTCTTCATTGTTTCTTAAGAATTCATAAATCATGTGCATGAATTTACATCTTACCACCTCCTCTGTCATCAAACAAGTCTATTCTATTTATTTCTGCACCAGATTGCATAAAATTTTTCTATTTACATATATGACCTTCAACATCCCATCACTTCATGTATTTCCTCTATTGACAACTTTTTCTTAGTCTTTATAGTGACATGTTATTTCACTAGTTTTTCTTTGGTAAATATAGAATGAGCAACTGTTTGCTTAAAGTGCCATTGGCTAGCCTTGAAATTGGAGATTATCTACCTTATCAAGAAAACTTTTAAAGAAATTATGAAAGTAAAGATATGAAAAAATATGGCATGCCTCCAAAGTCTTAATCTTCACAAAGGCATCAATTTTCCCTTAATAATAGATAGAGGGAGGGAGAGTGTTAGAGGGAGGGTGTTGGGTGAGTGGGGTAAGCAATGGTGGGCAGAGGTTGTCCTAAAAGTGAGTGGCAGTTAGGAGGGAACATGTCGGAGTGTTGACTTGTGGCCCTATATAAAATGTGAGATGGAGAGAAGCTATTTGACAGGGAATCAAGAAGATCATGGGATGTGTTTGGAACCCTGGCACTTGGCTCATTCCTTGGTCTCCAGGTAATCAAGAGGCTAAGGGCATAGAGGAGGGAAGCATTGCACACACATGGGGTGATAGGTTGGTTGTGGAGTGAATTTTTGGGGAAGAAGGTTAAGATGTAGTAATAGGAGAAGAATTCAGGAAAAATTGAGCAATGCAGAGACAAATGTTTGGCACATCACCATCCTTCCCGTACTTCCAATATGCTCTGATGCATTCTTCAGACAGTTGCCAGAAGATACCTATTTAAGTGAAAACCAGTCAGATTGGTAAAATAAAAAATTGTGAAAAGTAGTGTGGCTGTCACTTCTTTGAATATGTATTCCTTTCATTTAGTCACACCAGAAACTATTATTTAGTGAAGATTATGGAAGGTTGATAATGTCATTATTTCTTTTTGTTCTTGGACTTATTGAGCACTTATTAGAATAAATAAATATCGACTTCTTTGCAAATATAGAATGAACGTAGCTATGGTCGTGAATCAATGAAAAAGATATAGCAAGACCGTAAACTTGATTTGAGGTTTTGAGTTGAGTTGAGGTTTTCTCTAGGCACTTACCTACCCCCGATTCTTATTTGTTTGTTTGTGTTTGTGTGATTGACAGGTCCCTGACATAGGAGGAATCCTTGTAAACCCTGAACAAGTGAGTGTGTGTGATTCACATAGGGTTGACACAGCTGAGTGATTGAGTGATTGTGTGTTTAAGTAAGTCCTTGTATATTTCTGTGTGATTGGTGGGTCCTTGGTGTAGGAGGAATCCTGGTAAATCTTGAACATGTGAGTACTTGTGAATCACAAAAGTCCCTGTTTTCAAACACACCTGAGTGCGTACATCCACTTTATAATTTTGTATTCATCTGTGTGATTGACGGGTCAATGGCATAGGAGGGATCCTTGTCAACCCTGACCTTGTGTGTGATTCACAAAGGTCTAACACACCCAAGTGATTGAGTGACTGTGTGTTTACATAAGTCGTTTTTGTTTCGCTACATCCTTTTTATAATTTTGCATTTATTTGTGTGGTTGACGAGTCACTGACATAGGAGGAATCCTTGTAAACCCTGAGTGTGTGTGTGAATGTGATTCACGAGAGTGACTGTTATTCTGTAACACACCCTAGTGATTGAGTGGTTGTAAGTTTATTTTATTATTTTTTTTTCATTATTTATTTTGCCTTTTGTGTATGATTGAGGTATATGTGGGTCACTTTTTCTCAAGCACATCCAAGTGACCCAGTGTGTGTTCCCTATTTCTACCCTTACTTTTAACTTTTTTCCCCCTTGCCACTTAGTACCAATCAAGTTTACAATCTTGGCTATCTCTTTTTCATCAACTTCTTTGCTCAATGATGTTAAAATTTATCAACTGTACATAAGACTGTAAAAGAAAATAGGCTGTCCAGGGCATCTATATATGATTTTCCTTCTCTGACACCAAACTTAGACTCACAAAAATATTACTTAACTCCAGAAATGACTACAGTTGATTTTTCATAACAAATTCAATTATTTTGGAAAAAACAAACAGTGAATGAAGACCTGTAGTCATTAATAGGGCTTCTATCACTATTTAAGTGTACTGGAACTGAAGACTCAATTCAGGTGGAAATTTACTTATTGCAGAAATTTATCAGCACAATCTAAGATATTTCATACATATCCCCATTTTAAGGTAATTTTAATTCATCTCAGTATTTAAAATGCTGCATGGGGTGAATTTGCCCCAAAAAATGTATTCTTTGACCAACTCATATTATGAAGGTTAATAAAGAAAGTAAATGATGAGTCTGATCAAAGAGATTATTAATAATTATCTTAACGTAAAATTCGATGGGAATGGAATTAAAAAAGAAAAATCTCAAGAACTGACAATAATTTTATGACAGAATTCACTTTTGAATGATTACATTATAGAATATTTATATTTAACCGTTTTAAAAAGAACATTTTTTCACTTTCCTTTCATGATATAGTAATAATTAGGAGGGGAAAAAATAGAGCAGGTAGAACAGTTTACATATCTCGGAAGTGTTTTGGACCAATACCGTCAAAGTAGTAGGGACCTAAGGAGAAGAATTGCGCTAGGCAAGGAGGCTTTCTCAAGGAGGAGGAAGTTGATGACGGGGACGCTGAGTAGGGAGGTTAAGAAAAGACTCGTAAAAACTCTGCTATGGAGCGTAGCTATGTACGGCGCGGAAACGTGGTCACTGAAGCAGGAGGATAGACGTAGATTGGAGGCTTTTGAAATGTGGGTGTGGAGGAGAATGGAGAAGGTGAAATGGACCGAAAGGAAAACAAATGAGGAAGTACTAGAGATGGTGGGTGAGGAGAGGGGTTTGTTGAGAGAAATCCTATGGAGGCAGGAAAAATGGATGAAAGGCGTATTGAGCGGTAGTAGAATGTCGAAGAAGGTAATAGAGGGGAGAATGTTGGGCAAGCTAGGAAAGGGCAAGAACAGGATAGGGATGTTGGACGGGATAAAGGGAGGAAAGAAGTACACCGAGATGAAGAGGGACCTGATATTAGTAGATTAGCTTGCTAGGTGGGGAGTCACAAAATGTTTATTTGATAGTTGTGTCCATCCAAAAACCTACCTTAACCGGTAGATTACCTAATAAATGAATATTAATGTGTGCATAACTGAAATATGCCGTTCAAATATAGTGACCATTCCCAAAGTTGTACTCTTCATAGTACACCATTCACATGCCAAGTGGACTCAATATTAATTTTATTAATATTATTTGAAATTTAATCGGAGACTTGATGTGAAGTTCGAGTAGGACAAATACACTTTCTCTGAACAATTTTAATTCAATATCATACTGAGCGGGATGAACTGATGCGCACAAGCAAATCGTCACTCTATTGTTTATTTTGCGATAAACCACTCGTGGCGATCAACTGATGGCTGTTGGTGTTGATTATCCACATGTCCAAAAATGGCTTCCCCACCGAGTTGCATACCCACTGTTGCCAGTAAGTATGCTATATATTCAAATTTCGCTTCTACATCTAACGTGTTAAAATGTCAACCTGTTTCGCGAGAACTTAAAGTAATAAAATTTATACATATCCTAGCGTTAAGTAAGTTAATTATGGTGGGGTTCCCATGTTTTAGCCATGCGTTTCCTTTGAAAGTCAAAATAGTTGATTGATTTGCTCGGAGATATTCATTATCTTCGTATTTTCTTGGGATTTAATCTTCATAAGTTCAATAGACACTTACAATTAAAAAAAATTGATTTCGTTGTTAAATTTGCTTCTAAATTTGAATTTCTGGTCGATGTTGAATCGAAAGTTATTCTGTTCTTGTTGTTCATTTTATGCATCTAATTGAATGTGACATAACCATTTTTGTTATGATTGTAGTTCGAGGATCAACAGGAATCTCGTTGAACTATGGACCACCCAATTACGATCTAATCACAACGTTTACTCGAGATGACAGCAAAACATGTAAAGCGATGATATTTAGTCCAGATGGAAGATACTTTGCTTGGGCTAATGGAAGTTTGTGAGTATCTCTTTTGTATTTCAGGAATGTATGCTTTTAATTCTCGGCCTTGTCATATAGCATGGTGGAAAGTATTGCGATGGACTGCTTTAGATTTGAAACTATTGCTTTTTGTGTCGTGTTCTATATATCTATCATCCATTTTGTCGTTCACTATTCTTGTGTGTAAACTATAGCTTTGATAAATATGTGTAATTATTAAATGTTTTATTTCTTTTGATATTATAAATGCGGACGAATGAAACTATTCTAATCAAGTATGAGAAAGTTATTAAGATATGATTTACTTTTTACAAGCAATGTCATAGAAGTTAAGTTCCCTCAATTTTCGGTCCCCGTTTCCCATAAAGTAATACGGATGTTGGCATTTAAGCTTAAATCTCGTTATTGAATACAAAGCATAATAGTCCTAAATACATTTAACTACTTCGTTAATCCTGTGGGCTTCTTAACGGGTGATTTCTGTGATGTACTCTTGAACTAACAACAGTAGAAAACAACATTCTGTTTCGTGGTCAAAGTACCCTTGATGATAATAATGAGGGGCTTCTTGAACGTGTAAAAGTCATGAAATTCTGGACATAATTTCTAGCCGTTAGAAAGAGCTAAAGTAGCGTGTTTCTCGTTAATGTTTCCTTATTAATTTGCAGAGGACATTTATTAAAATTTAATTCCACAAGAAAAATTGTAATAATTGAATGAAATGGATAAAATAGAACTTCTGTTAGATAAAATAATTTTCATTGCAAGAGCTGATGATAAATGTCACCAGTGGTTGAAGAATTTTTTGTAGTGGAGAGAGTATATGCAGTTTGCTAGCAATTTAAACATCTTGAATGACTCCAGTTCTGTGCTGGCTTACTAGCTTTGTTGCACATTCCATTTTAGTTTTAAAGGAGCTATCTCTGATTTCAATTAAATATGTTCTCTTTAAATTATAGGTTTGCATTTTTAATTTTTAAATCATCAAGATCAAGTGTTGTATTAAGTACATTGAAGTCTATTGTGAAGTATAAATGTATCTAGTATTTAAATTATGCCTTGGGTATGAATGTTGATTTTTCCCCAAAGGATTTTCCTATATTCAGTTTAGTCATTTAGTTCCTTCCTGCTTATTATGAAGATAAGAGTGAAAATGGTGGCCCAACTGCTGTGATTTTTCCTTACCAGTTCCTAGTTCTGTATCAATCAATCTCATGATTGAAGATAGCTTTAAAAAAGTTTTATTTCTATTAAGCTTCTCTGGGAAGACTACTTTTACATTCCATGAAAAATCTTTCTTTCTGTAAAATGTCTGTAATCTAATTCTGCTATTGTGAGATAGTAATCTGTCATCACCAATCATACATTAATTACAGGGTCAAGGTGGTTTCAACTGCAAATTGGAAATTATTATGTGAAACAGAGAAACCAAAAGTATCAAAATTAGCATTTTCACCTAAAGGAACCTATCTTCTTACATGGGAATCATTTATGGGTAAATATGCATGATTTTTTTATTCCAGTGTGGTTTCTTTTTTATTTTTCACCCAAGTTGACTAATGACATAATGTTGTGTTTTCTTGTCCTAGTGTGTAAGTACGAGGTCTGTCTGGAAAGGATCCAGCCCTGCAATATTTTTAAAAAAATAGCCCACCTAGAACAATGAGGCCTTAGTCACCCTTCGAAGTACTCCCCTTGCGGCCTAATGCACTTATGCCCCCCAGTGCCTCTTCCACTTTTCAAAACAATTGGCAAAGTCTTTTTTTGGAATGTTCATCAGCTACCTCTTCACATTCTTTCCTTTATCTTCTCAACCGACTGAAATCTGCACCCTTTCAATGACGATGTTAGCTTCAGAAAAAGCCAGAAGTCACAGGGAATCACAACAGGACTGTAGGGTGGGTGAGCGACCTGTGTGATATTATGTTTTCCCTGGGAAATCCTGTGCCAGGCGTGATGAATGGGCAGATACATTGGAGGTGGAGGTGCCAGTCGCCACTGGACCACAGCTGCTTCCGGTTCCTCATCACCACATCCTGAAGTGGGTGAAGAACTTCTGAGTAACACTCATTAGTTATTGCTTGACCTGTAGGAGCATATTCATGATGGACCACGGCTTTCAAAAAGAGAGAGTCAACATGATCTCGTCTTTGGTCCAATGAGGAGACCCAGGCAACTTCTATTGGGAAGACTGGGCTTTTGTTTCTGGGTCATAGCAGTAGTTCCATGACTCATCTCCAGGCATGACCTTTTTAGAAAACCTGGGTCATTGTTTGTGGCTTGGAACAAGTCTCCTGCAATTGCAGCACGAAATTCTTTCTGCTCTTGTGACAGGAGTCATAGGACAAATTTTGCAGTCGGGCGTTTGATAACGATATCTTCTGTTTCAATCTCAGAATAGTTTTTGAAACCCCTACGCCTTCTTCTAACTCTTCTACTGTTAATTGTTGATTGCTGCTCGCACACGATTGATATTTCCAGGGGTTCTTTGGGGTGTTGTTGGTCTTCCAGAATGTGAATTGCTTTCTCTGTATTTGCAACCATATTTAAAGCATTGATTCTACATTTTTATTTGAGCATCGCTCAAGAGTCCCTCTTGAAGGCCATGTTAATTATACAAATGAATGTCCGAGTTTAAAGAAATACTTGATGCAAATTCACTGATCTAGTTTCTCAGTCATTGTGAATACAATAGTAAGACAATGCACAAGCATACTTAATGGCACCTCACTGCTGAGTTTGATGGCAGTCTGACTTTTCCTGAATTCACAGTAAGATCTCTTGTAATTGGCTTCTGAGTTTTGTGAAGGTTACGCTGGACATAATTGAGATATTCAAAATGGCTGGATACTTTCTGGGCCGACCTCGTGAGTACTTAATTTGTTTTGCAATAATGCTAGGAGTTGTTACTGTTATATTGATGAATTTTCAATTCCTTTAGTTTTAGTGATTTTCAGAAATTTGATTATACTTTTGAATTAATTGAAATATACTTTTCAGTATCACGACTTGATGAATAAATATATACTTTTATTGCAGTGACTCCTTCAAACCCGTCTGGAAGTAACAATCTAAACATATGGAAGTCGGAGACTGGAGAACTAGTATTTTCTGTGATTCATAAGAAGCAGGAAGGATGGTATGTGAAATTATTGAATGTAATGCTGGACTAGTTGTTGGGCTGTAGCAATTTATTTTTATTTTCAACTCTGTCGCTAGGTTAAAGGTGCATTAAATTATTTTTGATGGTGCAAAATAAACATGCGCATTGCATCCTATGCTCTAACCAAAGCCCTATTTGTTCTGTAATACATGTTTTGTGTACAATTTAATACCTATAAATTTATGAGTGGGGTAAAACATTGAATTCCAATTTGTAAGTTTAATATTTTCTGCTGTTTATAAACAGGAAAATATTTATACTTGTTAGGCAGTGCAAATCCTATCTTAAGACTATCTGCTAAGTTGAAAATGGCTCACGGTACCATGCATTCCTTATATTGCCAGGAATAATTTTAAGGCCTCCAAGGAATTACCATATCAATTTATGCGATGTATCTGGATTTATCTTTAAAATAATCTTTAAAAAATGGTTGAATGTCTTGTGTGAGTTCTGTTTCCTCAGTTCTGTCTTCCTTGGTGCCAGCCAAGGAAAAGTAGTCAATCTTCTACCTCCTGGGTCTAATAGTAATGCATGGGATCAATAGGGAAATGATACATCCTAGTTTGCACCAAGGAAAAGTAGTCAATCGTCTACCTCCTGGGTCTAATAGTATTGCATGGGATTAATAGGGAAATGATACATCCTAGTTTTTGGTCGTTGAGCATTAGCCTTCCCCTTCTAGCATTCCCCTTTGCTATGCAACTTGTTGTTTGCCAATGCCTATATATGTACATGTAGAAGCATGTCATTTTTACTTCAAATTAAGTCTCCCACCAAGCTAGATTTTTAGTATTGGGTAGTGAGGCAAATGCACTTATTATGTTCAATTCAATATGCACAATTAATAGTTGTTTGTTGTTGTAAGTGGCTACAAAGTTTTAAGGTTCTGTTGTTGCATGAGATTATGAAATTGTACAATTTGCCTTTGAAAGGTCAACTTAGTTTCAAAGTATTGGGAGGGAGTTCCAGAATTTAATAGTGGTTATTTGGAGTGAATTTTTAAAATTAATGGTGAAATGACTGTGATAGAAAGAATTTTGATCAAGTTTATTGAATCAAATGAAGGATTTAGTTGAAAACATTTCCAGGAGGTAATGTAGATTTTTACTCATGAACATTGCATTTGAAAAAATCCAATATTCTTTGATTTTGTTGGTTTAATCATTTTATTATAGTTTGGTGCACCTCATGCTAATTGTACATAAATATGATGCTTGATTTAGATTCTGTAATTCAGTGTAAGGTGACCATATCTTGCCTCACTAAGCAACAGTAATCAAATGTTGGGAAATCTAGGGTAGACTTCAATATTTTTTCTGTTTAAAAATTCCTTTTTACCTTGAGTAAATTCAGAATTTCTGAGGTTTTCTCCAAGGTACAATCACTATCATAATTACAACGTAAGCTAGAAATAAGATTCACTCTCAAGTTGTTGACATTACCATGTTAGTGAAAGATGTTAATGGTATTAACACCTTGACTTTTAACACATTGTTGAGATAATATTTTTGAGAGTGAGTGTCCCTCCCATGGACTACATACTGTTGTGGTCCGGCTTGTGTGTTCCGATGACCTATAGAGCTCTGCTGGTGAGAGTTTAATAATTGCTCCTGGTATGGTCACCAATGCCCGATAGGTCAAAGAATAGGAGTCAGGTTCTCAGTGAGGCAGCTGCAAATGCATATGACCTCAGTGGGATGCCTATTGAGTGATAGTGTGACGTTAAAAACCCTATTGAGGAAGGGAACAGGAAACCACCTCAATTATTCATTCCAAGGTTTTTGTGTTGGAAAGTTTGTAGAGGGGATTGCTGGGAGAAATCATAAATAGACGGGAAAAATGGATGCAGAGCATATTGATTAGCAGTTGGATGTTGAAAACTGATAGAGAGGAGAATGTTAGGCAAGCAAGGAAGGGGCAAGAATAAGATATGGATGTTGGATGGAATTAAGGGAGGAAGAGTGTATGTTGAATTGAAGAGGGGCTTGTTGTAGAGTAGGATGTTGAATTGTGTTTTGTAAGGCAAGACAAGAGAATTACTTGGTAGCTTATGTCCATCTAAAACCTACTTTAACATGTTGATTACCTATAATAATGTTAACATCAGTAAGACAAACATCTTACTGATGTTAAGAATGAAGAAAATTGGTATTTCTAAATTTATTCATTTATTCTAAATTGCGGGTCGCGGTGGTCTAGCGGGTAGAGCGTTGGACTACTGACCGGAGGGTCCCGGGTTCAATTCCCGGGCAAGGCATTTTGGGCTCCTGCAGCTCCACCTAAGCTAGTTGATTTTTCGGGTACCAGATCTTCCTGGGAAACCATAACCGGCACAGGGAAAGGAACTGGCCCCCCTACCCTGATGTGTGACTAGTCACATGCCGTCGGGCTTGGTACATGGGTGAGCTCTACCATCACCTACTAAACCAACCTTCGGGTTGATTACTGTGTTTTGTTTTATTCTAAATTAATGATTTTTGTTCTATTCCTGTCAAATTGAGCTAGGTCGTTGGCTGATGTCACTGTATTAATGGGCTCCCCTCCAACTTTCATTCTTACTTCTAGCTCTGCCGAAGAATCTTGGAGCATTCCTCCATGTACACTTTGAGAAGCATGGTCAATAGCCCTGCCTGTTATGTGACTCTTCATCATCCTAACTCCCCTTACATTATTTGGACGTGCACCTGAGCAGTTTGAGCAATTGAATTTACAGTTCCATAAGTTGTCTATCCCGCCAATTTTTATCTTCTTCAATATCTACAGATCTAACCAATTTACTCTGTTGATTGAATCTCAGAATTCAGGAAGAAAAAAAAACATCCTGAATTTTTCATTAAAGAACACAATGTATTTTTCCGCTGTTCTTTATTTTCGTACTGCTAGTTTCAATGCTTAGGTGTCATCATCAGGTGCAAATTAGTCAAGTTGCAGTCCATTTATATGCCGTTCATGTGGGGAAAGGAGTGGGAAGGGAAAGAGGTGGGGTTGTGATCGGCATTGATGGGAAGGAGGAGAGGCATGTTAAGCTGTCAGGAAAGGCTATTGGTGGGTTCACAGAGGGAGGGGGGGAGTTCTGTGTTTCCATGAAGGAGAGGGATGCTTCCAGGATTGGGGAGAGGTATTCAAACAATAAATCGTTAACCAAATGACCCTTTTTCAAATTCTTTCTGATTTCAAGCTCTTCCTACTTCTCCATCCTCATTCCTTTGTCCATTTGGTGTCTCAGTTCCAGGTTGAAATCGCTCCCATGATTTTATTCCCACAGAACTTGGCGAAGTGAGATTGCGTGAGGTCCCAATAATTATTAACCCCCAAAGCCTTGTATGATTTCATTTCCTTTAATGACTTTTAATTTTTTTTATTAAAATTTTTTTTTTATTCCTTTAATGACTTTTCTATGCCTGGACCTATGCTATCCTCATCCACATGCCCATATTCTCTCATTCTATATCTAAACTCTGTGGCATAGAGATTTCAGATAAAAGTCAAGAAATATTGAAATCCAAAATAAATGGCAGCTCTATTATGAAAGATCTTTGCTCCCCACTCAAAAAACAGACTGATCCACTTGAGTCCTTGACGAGGGAAGGGAAAGATTTTTTGAAATTAAATTTGATTTTAAGATTCCACATTCTTCCCTCAATGGATTAAACCACAAGAACTCTATGGTGATTCATTATATGGTACAAACCAATGGAAATGTGTATCTTCCTATTAATTTTCAAAGTGAAGGATGTATCAGTAAATGTTTTTTGCATTTTGCAAAAATCTTACAACCCAGGAGATACTACATAAAAAGGAAGGAGGTCTATAATAAAAAAATTACTATCCTCAGTAATAGATAAACCAGTGGTGATTTTCATATTGTGGTGAACAGGATTCAGGAGAGATTATTGAAGTGTTTCTGTAATGAAGAGGCTGGGATAGATTTTCTTAGGCATGGAATATAATATTTAACATTTTTAAAAATTATTGCTGCATTCTTCTGCATAATCTGTTTGTTGTATTTCTAAGTCATACATAATTTCTTCAGCCATGGGATAATTTTGCAATTGATCAATTTGACAATTCAGGCGTAGTTTTGATGTGGTTAAGCTATTGATTGTGTAACAATACTCCTCAAATTCTTGCTAGTCTCAGTAAGTGCTTCACCATTAACCTCTTGCACTCGCTTGTTGAGTGTGACTCGACACGATTAGCAGCGGCAACAGCTCATATGTCGAGCCACACTCTACACGGAGTTTCACCGTGAGGGGAATTGGGATTTTTGTCCATATTTTCCAATAACTTTACTTGTAATCATCTGCATGAAAGGACAAGTAAAGTAAGGTTTAATTAATAGCAAGGCTTGTTTTATAAATGAATAGTATCGACCCATAATGTCGTCGTCGACAAATGCAATCTCCAAAGAATGCCATCACCTACGCTGATGTTTGTTGTTATCTCTTTGCTGTGTTGTAAGTTCTTTTTCATTTGCATTGTTTGCCCTTCATTACTTGGAAGTCAGCTAAATGTAAAGCAATGCCTTTGAGAGATGATCTGTTTCTGAAAAAAAGATTGCCAGAATGTGAAGTTCCCTCAGTCAATGTAAACACCTCATTCATATATATTGTACAAAGAATGCCGACAAAGAAAAATGAAAAACCGATATCGCATGTGAAATTTATTACGAAACTAGTACACGATCTCGTTGGAGAATTCCGAGATATGTCACAAACTTTCAGGGTTAGATTACCATCCACAAACATAGAGCAACGTTTAGATGGGAAACTATAATTCTGTATAATCACACCTCACCCAACAAAAATCATAAAGATTTTGCGGTTTGCTCTAACGGAAAAATCAAAGGTGGAAGAAGAGAGATGATACATATCTGTGAGACACGTGAAGGTAACCCAGGTCTTCATGTTGCTGAATCCTTCCAAAAATATCATACCATGAAAAATTATAGTTTAAATTGTGGTTTATCAATAATTATGTAAAAAGATCCAATTAAATTAGTTTCTATGAATGAAAAGAGATGTTTCAGGCGTGATATGGTGGAATAACATGATTAATTAAAATTAGCAATTTTCTACAAAAATAAAATTTATTAACACGACCGGTTTCAATGCAACTACATCATCATCTGGTGTTTCAATGCAACTACATCATCATACCAGGTGATGATGTAGTTGCATTGAAACCGCTCGTGTTAATAAATTTTATTTTTGTAGAAAATTGCTAATTTTAATTAAATAGTTAAATGAAAAAAACTCCCAGTTTTTCATTCTATTGCCATGCTTAGTAAATATGGGGTATTACAAAATTTTAATCCCAAGTAGACTAAGGCAATCGAAGAAAAAGGCACCCGAGTGCAAAGGATTAAGTGTTTATGTTCATAAGAAGCTTTCATTTCTGTTCATCTTCTGGTATTGAAAACTTTGATAGTTAGAAATGGGGCATTACATGGTATTTGTGGTATGCCAGGTCTTTATTGTTATGGCTTGGTAAGAAAAAAGAACATTTTGAGGGATATTTTCATGGAAAATCCAAGTATTCCACTGTAGCCATTTATTAGTTCTACTGACTTGCTATTTAATTTTTCAGGGAACCACAGTGGACATTAGATGAAGGAGTTTGTGCCCGTTGGGTGAACAACGAGGTTGTATTCCATGAAAATGGAGATTTTGACAATGTTGTCCATAGGTCACATTTGCAGAGAGTTGCAACTTTCTCCCTGTCACCGAATGAGACACCTTCTCAGACACACATTCTTTTTTATGTTCCTGGTAAGATATATACAACTCATGATTAAACTCTTGATAGTCATATCCTCAGATGGTTTCATTTTGAAATTTTATGTTCAAGGAATAATTTTTCATAAATTAATAAATTAGTTTCCAAAAATAAAATGCTCAGGGAATTTGCATGAACTGTGTTGAACACTTCAGGGCGGCAGCATTTTAATATAAGCAACTGGTGTAAGATATACTATTGTAGTTTTAAAACAGATGACACTCATCTTTTTTTTCTCTCTACTTAGGCAAGCAAGGGCAACCCTCCTTTGGTAAATTATATCAGTATGGAAAATTTGATGCTAACCACATGGTAGCCAGTAAAAGTTTCTTTCAGGTAAGTTTCCTGCTTAAATTCAATGGTATTTGGTGGGATACTTCTATATTTAAATTGAAAAAAGAAACTTAGTTTTCCATTGACTCGTGTTTCCAATCCAGATCTTGTGGAAAATGGGAACTAGGGTGGTAAATCCCATTCCATATTTTGATTCCAGTAAGTTCCAGTCAACAATGTATTTCTGTATTTTATCAAGTTACTATGATTCTCTGCATAGTATGCCATATTCATGTTAGGTCAGTGTTGAAACTTTTCGGCTGAAGTGAAGGGCTTGTTAGAAATGTAGAACTTGGCAAATTTTTCATGAGTAAGAAGATTTAATTAATTAGGTAATCTACCAGTTAAGGTAGGTTTTTCGATGAACACAACTATCAAATAAACATTTTGTGACTCCCCACCTAGCTAACTAATCTATATCAGGTCCATCTTCATCTCTGTGCACTTCTTTCCTCCCTTCATCCTGTCCAACATCCCTATCCTGTTCCTGCCCTTACCTCGCTTGCCCAACATTCTCCCCTCTATTTCCTTCTTCAACATTACACTGCCGCTCAATACGCCTTTCATCCATTTTTCCTGCCTCCATAGGAATTCTCTTAACAAACCTCTCTCCTCACCCACCATCTCCAGTACTTCCTCATTTGTTTTCCTTTCGGTCCATTTCACCTTCTCCATTCTTCTTCACACCCACATTTCAAAAGCCTCCAATCTACGTCTATCCTCCTCCTTCAGTGACCACGTTTCCCTGCCGTACATAGCTACGCTCCATATCAGAGTTTTTACGAGTCTTGTCTTAACATCCCTACTCAACGTCCCCGTCATCAACTCCCTCCCACTTGAGAAAGCCTCCTTGCCTAGTGCAATTCTTCGCTTTTTCGAAATCTACGAAACAGGAAAAAACATCCTGATTGTATTCTATACTCCTCTTAATTAGTGATCTCATTACTGCAATGGCATAGCGCGTACCTCTTCCCTTCCGAAACTCAAACTGATCATCCCCAAAGTAATCATTTGCCTTGCTCTCTATCCTTTTGTTGATGATCTTGAGAATAACTTTATCTGGGTGGGATATCAAACTTATTCTTCTGTAATCCTCACATGATGTCATCGCATCATGTGAGGATTACAGAAGATGTACGCATCGTCCCCATTATCAACTTCCTCCTCCTTGCCTAGCACAATTCTTCTCCTCACGACCCTACTACCTTGACTGTGGTGGTCCAAAACACACCCGAGATACTTTAACTGTTCTAGATGCTCTATTTTTTCACCCGCTTATTTTAGTATTTAGCTTAGCCTGTTTCTGTCTGGAAAATTGCATAACCTTTGTTTTATTAATATTGATAGATATATAGCTGTCTTTATTTTGGGGTAAGCATGAGACTATGAAGTCTCTTCTACAACCTAAACCCCTAGTCACAGTAGAAGGGATATAAAAAGAATTGCTATGGGCAAATGAGCTTTCCTAAAAGAAGAGAATTGAGATGACAGAGACATTAAGCAAGAAGGTTAAGAAAGGAGCAGTGAGAAATTTGGCATGGAAAATAGTTTTGTACAGTTCAGAAACATGGCCATCAAAGCAAGATGATAGGCATAGATTGAAGGATTTTTGATGTACGAGAGTAGAGAAGGATGGAAAAGGTAAGAAGATAAAATGAGGGAAAATAATTACCACAGAGATCTCATTTTCATCCTTTTAAGTTGACCTCCCTCCTGATCTTTACTTGAACAGACCTAATTATCACTGAAATGCTTAATTGCTTCAGTTACAATTATCAGAATAAATTGATAACTTATTCAACAAAAGTCTTTCTTAAATCACGTTGTGTGGTGTTTGATGTCTTGAAGTTACCTTATGTAAGGTTTCATCAGTCATAGCATTCCACTATTTGCTTTTAATCAAAATTATCAAATAATTTTATTTCCCCCTCCATAATTTGCTTTGAAAAGCATTTTGATTTGGTTTTGTAAATAAACATAAATTGATATAGTGCACAGTGAAATCTGCCATACCAATGAAATGTATGCTGCTAAAATGTAATTGCTGCTCAAGCCAAACCCTTTCTAATGTTGCACCAAATTCTTTCAAGAAGTTGAATGTAAATGACATATTCATAGTATGGTTAATCTTGAATTAACTTTGTTCAGTTTTCATCAAAGTCTTTATTGAGAGCGGAATTCTAAATTTCTTCACCGTATGAGTATGAGAGACTGGTGATATGTCAGTACAGCTTGCCAATTCTGTCTGCACCGAAATCCCAGTAAACCTACCTGAGGATATATTTGTGTCATGCTTGTGGATGTCACGACTAAAATTTTTCCACAAAACCTAAAGATCAGATGAGTTCAACACATAAAGCAGTAGGTTAGCTGAATTCAGGGTGTTTTTTAAGGTTTTGAATTCTTAAAAACCAAAATGCAAAAAATTGTAAGCCTGGTGTGTTCCAAGTGTTGGCAGTATTTTTTTTTTCTTTCTGGATTTTGCACGTTTGGCTGTAGTTCTCTCTGAGAGAGGTTTTGTTTTTATCCTAAATTGTCAGAGGAGAAAGCATAGAGGTTTGGGCTAAACTCATTTACAGTGTTCCTCTTCTCTTCCATTCACTGCCCTCGGGGGAAGCCATTTCTGTTTAATATGAGTACTGGGCTGCCAAGTCCATGAGATATTGTTATCGTTGAAATGGCATCGGCGAATGCTCTTTGTGTATCTTTTATCTTTGTTGTCATGGAACAATGCTTAAAACGTAAAAATGGTATGAAAATCCAGGCTGTCCATGCACTAATTTGATCAGTCAAATCATTTCAAGATGTGTGGTAAATATTTTGCCTGGTGAGTTTCTCACTAATAATACAATATATTTTTACACAAACTTGCACCTACGTCAGCATTTCAAAGCATGCCTTTTTTCATTTCGCTGAGCCACAAATATAAAATCATAAATACACCAAAGTAAACTTTTCAAGATTAGTTGATCATCTGCAACATTTATTGTACATGATTATTGTTTGACAAATGGAGGGAAACTAGTTATTCATATTTACTGAAATATAGTTCTATAGCATTTTCAATTCATATTTCTTGTGGAACGAAATTTGAATTTCATACTTTGATAACTTAAACAAAATAGCAGTTAGCACAAAGGGAAGGTTTGCTTACGCTAAGTTTCATGGCTGAAGATAGCTGTCAGCAAGTACTGGGATTGCTTGTGCCAGTAAGCCAGGCATTAGTTTTTAAAAATGTAACAAGAGAGACTCAACTTTTAGTTTTCATTTAGTTGCTTTGTATTTTTGGCGAACTTCTGCGTTATAATCTAGTTGATTTATTGCCTTGTGATAGGAGTAATGTTTACAGAAGCTAATGGATTTAAACAATGATAATACTTTGCAAAATGGTACCGAAGTGTTTTTGCTTGATATGTTTATATCAGACTGTAATGCTTGCTGCAAGCTATCCATGACTTATGGGTGTTATTAATAAAATATTGGGGATATAACCTATATCAGTGAATAGAAATAATTTAAGCTTACTGTTCCTTAGTTCCTTTGCATTAATTTCAACCAAAGCATTGGTGAAAAAACACTTTTGTTTTGGTAACCTTGCATTAGCATACCATGTCATGCATCAGGTATTATTTACTTCACCCATCTTGTAAGTTCCTCTGGTGCCAGAAATGGCATCAAAACTGATGACTGGTGCTTTTACAGAATAACTGCCATTGCCATTCAAAGAATGTCATTGGGTGATGTAGAAATGTTACAGAAAAAACCCCTTGGAGAACCCTAGCTAGAAACTTTCTGAACTTGTCGGCCTTGAATATGTGCTAGTAATTTGGTTGGGGTTTTCAAGAATTCAAATTCAAACATCATGCTCAACAGATGATTCTACTAAGGTAAATCAATCAATTTTTTTCAGGCTGATAAGGTGGATATGTTTTGGAACAGCAAAGGTACAAATGTATTATTGATGACCAGTATGGAAGTTGATAAGACAGGAGCGTCTTACTATGGCAAGCAGGCATTACATTCTTTGTCAACAAAAGGGGAAACAGCAATGGTTATGCTTAGTGAGTATTTCATGTTTTTGTTGTATGTTTCTCCTGCTAATTTTGTAATTATTGATGATAATGGCATTACCATATTTTGCTTTTTTAAAAATGCATAGGAATTCCAATTTCACATTTGCCATTGTTTGATGACTTACTCTAATAAGCATAAATTAATTTAGTTATTTTTTTGTGTTCAATCGTGGGAGGCAAGTACACATACAACAGTGATGCATTATTCATTAAAAGTGAATATATTTTTAATTTGGCCATGCAATAAATGGCTGACTGACTGACTTGCTAATATTGAAGGCTGGAAAGAGGAAGGGAATGTTAGAATATCGCAATAATGGATACAGTGGAACCTCATATGAGGAGCATAATTCGTTCTGCCATCTTTCTCGTAAAGTGAAATATTCATAGAGTGAAAAAACTTTTGACACATCAATTAATGTCAAATACAATAATGTATTGCATGCTGAAAAAAAATTATACACAAGGTTTATTGCAAGTTATAAATAAAGAAAATAATATATACATTGTTTAGCATCATGGATCATGTTTACCTTTTCTTCCATTGTGGAATGAAGTAACTGGAAATGTGAACTCGATAGAACTCATACTAGATAGCTGTATAAAGACATTTGTGTTCATCGATGCTTCAACATTTAGTAAAAATGTGACTCAGAATTATCATGAAATAAATTTCTGGTGAGTGTCAACACTTCCTTATTAGAGCGATGCCTCATATGCATGGTATGATGCAACAGTTTCCTGTGATCCCCACATCATATTTAGCCTGCTGTTTTGGACACTTCTTGAAGGCTTGTGGACTTTCTGAATGGTAAACAAGCAAGGGTTTAATTTCCAAGTAGCCACTTGCATTTGCACCAAATAGCAGTGTGAGGCGGCCTTTCATTGGCGTGTGGTCAGGTAATGCTTTCTATTCTGCATACAGTTACGTGTGTAAATTTATGGTCCCTTCAGTATCTTCTTCCTTGTTACTAATTTTCAATGACGTTATTTTCATTTCTGCTGTTACTTTTATTCTTTTGTGCTTTTCTTCAATTACAGATTTTTCTTCAGGGTCATTTTTAAAACTATGCACAATATTATTAAACTGTGCACCAAAGGATCTCTAATAATAGGCCTGAACACAAATTTTGAAAAAATGAGTGATCACTATCCATTAAGGCTAGTAGATAGAACGAGTGCTAAACACAAACACAAACTGAAGTGGCAGGCGTGCATGAACTCCGGGGATTTCTCTCTCCTCGGCACTCATTATGCAAGTCATTTTTGGCGAGTCATTTTCGGGACTAACAATGTTGTTTAAAATGCGAATTGCTCACTATGCAAGGCTCGACTGTGCTTTTAGGAAGTATTTGATTAATGTCCAATGTAGTGGCTTAGGAAGTTTAGCTCAATTTTTATTTAAAGTTGATATCAATAGTTTTTTGTCTGTTTTTATTCTGTTTCTTGAAATTGCCATCATATTTATTTTTATAAATTTAATAATTTCACTTCATTTCTAGGTAAAGAAGGCCCTATTCACTCTGTCCAATGGTCCCCAATGGGGAATGAATTCTGTGTTATTTATGGCTTGATGCCAGCACGTGCCACACTCTTCAACCTGAAGTGTGAATCAGTGTTTGATTTTGGTGCAATCCCGAGGAACTGTATTCATTACTCACCGTCTGGGAGCCTTTTGATACTTGGAGGCTTTGGTAACCTCCAAGGGAAAGTGGAATTGTGGGACATGAGAGGGGGTGGGGGTAAGAGTAATCATCGGAAGTTGGTGGCCAAGCTAGATGCTCCAGACACCACACTCTTGCAGTGGTCTCCTGATGGTGTACACTTCCTTACTGCCACAACTGCTCCACGGCTTCGGGTTGGAAATGGGTAAGTTATGAATTCTTTTGTATATGTCTTATACATGTACTTCTTCAGAGTGTACCCATTTTAATCATTGTTTGAAACCAAGTAACAATATTACGTGAGTATAATGTCTTGATGAAGAGAGACCTGATGTAGAGTTAGTTGCTGGATTGGGTTTTGTTTGGAGTTAGAAAATATTTATTTGATAGTTGTGTCCATCCAAAAACCTACCTTAGCTGGTAGATTACCTAATAAATAATAATGTCTTGAGTCCTGAAGCATGGTGTGGTATGTTAAAATTGTATTTTGTGGTAGGGACATGATTTAATGTCATCAGGAGTATGTTTCTAGCATTTCCTGCGATGTGCTTCTTATTGAATTTACCATATAAGGTTATTTAAAGTGTTTTCGACACCCAACTATTGGCAGCAATAGAATCTTTCCTTATAACAAACTAGAAATACAGATATGGGTGTACATGATGTGATCAGAAAGCGCTGTCCATCAGGAACATTTATGGATTATATTTAGAGGAGTTAAATGGTCATCAGGGGAAATGACCAAATTAACTACTTCAATATATGATGAGTGCTCAAAAAGATAATTTAGGGTAGTTGGAATTTGTTTTTAACCTTTAAATATGTGGGGTTTTGCTAACACCGCCGGCATCTCATGCATTTTTAAACAAATGAGTCTGGTAATTCATTCATGCTACCCAACTGCATCCTGTCATATGTTTAATTGATTTTCTGTTTGTATTGTCTTTAACCTTATGTTACCATTGTTCACAAATGACTACTTTATATCTGTAGATAATGGGTATAAATTTGGATATACTACCTTGATCAAAAGGTTCCCGGAATAACCACCGTGTGGCGCTCCCATCGTTCCGATTTGAGTTCTGTTTTTTTTGTTAAATTGGTACATCTGTTGTTGATATTCCCTTTAAATCTTAGTGTCATAACTTGACATTTGCAAAAGTTACGTAGCCAAGAGTACATCTATCTCTGTGTGTGTTGGCGATTTTTTACAATTGCAGAAATGGATTTAAATTTGCAACAACAAACTTGTATTAAATTTTGCGTAAAAAACGGATTTAGTGGCGCACGGACGTTGGAAATGTTGGAAAAGTGTTTCGGCAACGATTCTCTAAAAAAAACGGTCGTTTACCAGTGGCACGAGCGGTTCAGAAGGGGTCTTGAGTCAATCGAAGATGATGAACGCAGTGGCAGACCATCGACATCGAAAGTCGGTGAAAAAATTGATAAAGTAAAGAAATGTTGGTCAATAACCGCAAATTAACCATCAGAGAAATAGCGGAGGACTTGAACATTGCCTATGGATCCGCCCAAGACATTGTGGTTAATGATTTGGGTTTTTGTCGTGTAGCAGCAAAGTTGGTGCCAAAAGACCTCAATTTCATGCAAAAAAGAGACCGTGTTGACGTCGCAAAAGACATGATTTGCAAGGCTGAATCCGATCCCACATTCATCAAAAGGATCATTACTGGAGATGAGACGTGGGTTTATGAGTACGACACGCAATCCAGACATCAGGCAAGTGAATGGCGTTCACCAAATGAGCCGAGACCAAAAAAACCATGTCATTTTCAGTCAAAAAGGAAGGCAATGCTGACGGTTTTCATGGATTACAACGGTGTAGCGCATCATGAATTTTTGCCAGAAGGCCAGACAGTAAACAAAGAGTATTATTTGGGCGTTATGAGACATTTGCGTGAAGCAATTCGCCGAAAGAGACCAGAGACCGTCACACAGTGCTATCATTATTCATAATTTTTTGACGAAAAATGCAACAAATACCATCCAACAGCCACCGAATTCACCTGATTTGGCTCCCTGTGACTTCTTTCTGTTCAATCGAGTTAAAAAACCATTACGGGGAACGCGTTTTAGCAGCTGAGAGGAAGTAATGGAAAAATCGCAGGAAGCACTGATGGACATACCGAAAACCAAATATAAAAATGTTTCGAGGATTAGATCAAGCGCTGGCATAAGTGTGTTGCAGTCGATGGGGATTACTTTGAAGGGGACAATATAGATTTAGATGAATAAACTTGTATTTTTAATTTTCTGAATAAATTCCGGGAACTTTTTGATCAAGGTAGTAAATATAAGATGGATATACTGCTAAAGTGGAGGAACATTTGTTTAAAGCCCTCGTTTTGAGAAAGTACATGCAGGGTAATTTCATAAAAATAAAAGATATAAAATTGTTTGGTAACTCTGGACATCTTTAAAACAGGGTGTTGCCAGTGATCCATTCAAAATGGCATTGCAGTGATTTGTGGTTGCTAGAGTTATGTATTTGGTGCATGAACTCAGAATGTTTAAACTATTTAGAGGCAAACTTAATGCTCCGGACAAATAAGACCCTCAAAACTGGTTCATATTCATGGGAAAAATGTTTATTTTTTGTTTTCCATTGGTAAACTCTTAAAGAATAAAGGATATAAAAGTATCCTCGAAATCAAGTGAAAATAGAAATGCCTTCTACTTATCCTGTGGATACTCCCAGGATGTTCATTTCAAAATTCAAAGCATATTCAAAGCCGGTGGATGGATGCTGCATTTTTGGGCACTTGCATGTTTGATGTTGGTTGTTGGGCACTTGCATCTTTAGGTTTTTACTGCATGGTGTTGATGGTGAGGAATCTTTTGAGTTTCACTGTGTGCAGAATGTTTTGTGGCTCATCCTTTCTCCCACGTTGCAGCAGGCCCATTCAAGATTGAAGTGGATGCCCGCTGCAACATGGGTATGTAGCCAAATTCTTAGGCTTTGACAATGTGCTTTAAACTGAAAGAATTTTTATTTCTGATTAATCTAAGGTTGAAGATATGGTATAATCTTGAAATTGCATAAAACATGGGTACTGTTATGCCAGTGTAATGTGAAATCATGATTTTTTTATGATGGTAAGTTATAATTGTCAAGGATAAGTTAATATGTATGTAAACCAAAGTTTCTTTGCCATTATAACTTTCTCAAGGGATCATGCTAAGGTAATTAGAAAATTAGTTTCCTTTTTTGAGGAAAACCAGGTATATTCTGAGAATTAATAGGCAACCAGGGTATTTTAATAATACTTTCTCACTAAAAAGATAGTCACCAATGTATTGCTAGAAAATGTGTACATTATGAATTAAATGAAAGTAATTGAAATTTGGCAGGTAATTGCTGTTTAATGATGTCATTCAAAGAATAAAATAATCCCTTCTCTCTTGGATTAGTGGTCATGTAGAGATTGGCACGTGGATGCTTGATGAGCCATAGGCCTTTAATCATGATTTTATCCTCAATGTTCGCATTGTAAAGTCATCATTCTCTTTTTCAAGCTTTGTGAATTTAACAGTGTTAGCTGTGTAAGTGTACTCCTGGGCCAGCTGGACTCTGAAAAATTTGAACACATTTTTTATTCTTATTCTTTTTGTATTCATTTTCTCATAGATATTAATTGAAAATAATTTAAAACCTGTATGAAAAATATGTATATGTTGATATTACAAAGAGTTGGTCAGAAATTTGTCAGTTGGTGTTAATAGATACAACCATTTATCAATCTTGGCTGAACCTTTGATTGATTGATTTTTTATGATATCAGGATTGTCATGGATGTTCTGTAATCAGGAGGCTTTATGAACCTGGACTACTATGAACAATTATGAAGTAATCGTCCATATCCAGTGCATACTGCTATCATCTGAACTTTGGTTTTAACTATCTTTATTTAATTCGTACTTGGATTGTTCCTTGCATGCCTGGGTATGACACCCACTGTCTGGAGTATCCCATAATTACGAAAAGTGAAGAATCAGGCGTGATATTGTGGAATCGAGACATAATGAAAACTTCGTTGCAATTTTCCACAGTTAAAACTTTAAAAATTTGTGCAGTTCTTAAACAACAGGCATAATTCAATTAATTTCACTATGGAAATGGGAGTGAACCAGTCAATAAATTTCTTGGACCTCGGGATTGAAATCAAAGAGAGCCAACATGTCTTTTCCATCTATAGGAAACCCACGTATACGGACCTAGTGATTCCTTCTGATTCTTGCCATCCCATTTCCCATAAGCTGGCAAGCTTCCACTGCATGCTTCACAGATTAATCAGCATTCCAATGCCTAAAACTTCCTTTAACCGAGAACTCACCACCATCAAGTTCATTGCAGAGAGGAATGGCTACAACGATGACCTCATTGATTCCCTATTAGGGAAAAAACTGAGAAAAAGTGCCGTCGAGCTCCACACAACACTCCTGCCATACTCCAACCCCTCACGTAAATGGTGCAAAATCCCCTTCTCAAACTCTTTGTCCTATAGAATTGCCAACATTCTACCCAAGGATAAATTCCGTGTTTCATTTTACACCCCATTTTCCATATCCAAAGCACTCTGCTTAAACAAAGATAAATTCGACGTCGAAAAACAGTGTGGTGTTTATGAATTAAAGTGCCAATGTAATGCAACTTATGTGGGACAGACTGGACGAAATTTTGCCACACGCATCAATGAGCATCGGAAATGTTATGCGTTAGGCAACACCACATCCATCTTTGCCACCCACCTCTTGGAGAAGAACCATTCCCCGGATTTTGAGTTTAAGCCGTTGCATAAATTCGAAAAGAGCAAGAAATTGGATGCTCTCGAGAGTTTAGAGATTATCCAACGGAGAAACCAGAAGATAGAGCTACTTAACGACATTCAGTTCCTCTCTTGCCCCTCCCCACTTTTGTCCATTAACTTCCCTCAGTGCCCTTTATGACGACACCTTCCCCCCCCCCGAAGAGTGAGCTGCCCGCACTTCGGGGGTTCCATTGGTTTTTCCTGCCTTTCTTTGTATGACAAAACCCCACCCCCCCTTCCCACCCGCTCCCTCCTCCCCTGCCACCCCTTCTTGGTATATATATCCCTCCTCCTTGTACTTTCCCTCACCTGAAGATGATACAGTGTATCGAAACCATGGTCGGCAATAAAGTTTTAACTGTGGAAAATTGCAACGAAGTTTTCATTATTATCCCATAATTAATTGTTTTCAATGAAAATGCCTGATATAAGAAAACTTTAAATGAGTGGAGTGATATCCAACACACAGCCCTATTGAGCAATTTAAAATATAAATGGAAAAGGGAGTGAAATGGATAGTGGGGTTTGCTGAGGATGCATTAGTGAAACCATAGGTTGATGTTAAGGTCATGCTTTCCCAGGACCCAAAGTCCATGTTTTAGGAAGTCATCTGTTATCATTGTTGTGACTCACCTCCAAATAAGCCAAGCAAAAAAGATAACTCACCCTTGGATTCTTACAATAGATGTAGCAAAAACAGGAAAACATTGATTACCCACCTTAGAATTATTCTCGCCGTAAGCACCCACTCATTTTCTGTGGACAAAGAACCACCAGTTTTTCAGTATTATCAGTGTCTCATCGCAGAGAGATGATGCTTTCTGTGGGCTGCAAAAAATGCAGCTACTTGCATAGGAAACAATATCAGTGGAGAGCTTTAGGTCACTCTTGGCCATGACTCCACTGAAGTTGGACATTTTTTTAATCCTTTTTAAGAGACTATTCTCTTTACGTCACAGTATCCATGCTTAGATTTATACAGTGAACTCTGATACACTCAGGGAAATTTAAACCAAATTCCTGCCCTTAGCAAATCCATTAATGACCTTTAGCTGTCGAAGTTCCTAAAACCAAATAAATTGCTTGTCTACCTAATCATGAAAGGATTGTTTGGCACCGACTGACGGAAACATTTTTTCTCCATTAGGTTTAAGATTTGGCACTTCACTGGGGCACTTCTTTACGAAAGGCCATGGAATAAGCAGGAGGAGTTGTGGGAAGTTTGCTGGCAAACATTTCCCCCTGGAACATTTCAAGAACAGCTTGTGTTCAAACCTGTGGAAGGGATTACTCCATCACAGCCTCAAGGTATGCTCAATGTATATATTTATTTCAATAGAAATTATCAAACTTAGGCATTATTATACTGCACATACATAAGTGAAGGCCTTAAGCCTCAATATTGTTCATCGTTAGCTATCCTAATCCATAAGGTGAAGTCTAAGCCATTTCTCAATTTAATTTTTAAAGGGCACAGTTTTTGTTCAGATTTGTTGAATCTTGGTTTTACTTGCCCACAGATGACACTAAATGCAAGTTTTATGTAAAATTAGGGACATTTAAACTGCAATAGATCATTTGTGGTTGTAATCCGTCTTGAGCATGGATATGCTTTTATAGATTTTGAAGTGATGCAGTCAAATTTTCTCCTCCTAAAAAATTCACTGGTGAATTCATTCATTCATGACTGAAATCGGTGTTACATAACTTACATGCTAAATTTATGTGTAAGCAAGTGGAGGTGATTGCGTTAGCGTTTACATATAATAGCAAAAATGGAAGAATGTGGCTTGCTGCACAGAAAGGAAAACCAATGGAAAGAATGAGATATAGAACTGGGAAAGTATTGTTCGAAGTAGAAAAGCCAGAAGAGAGTTGGAGAGAGTAAATAATATTAGAGCTGTAAGTATTGGTGCAAGGGACTCTGATTGCAATGAGGCTTAAGTTCAGGCATGTAAAAGTGCAAGTTTGAGGAATTGAAGGAGATTGAATCAAACAAGGGTGTGGGGATAGATGAAATCCCTGCAGAAGTACTTAAGATTTTAGGGAAAGCTGGAAGATTTTGTGTTGTCTCATTCGTAGAATTTATGATGGTGGAATTGGGCAGAAGACATTCAACCGTCAATCATTATCGTCAAAGAGGCCCTGAACCCATGTTACTGGTGAGATTAGGTCCATTGCTAATTTCAGCAGATGAATCAGGCGTGTCAGGGCGGTAATCAGGGGGATTATTGTTTGCGAGAGGTATAGGGGAAACTTGTGAATAATTGTTAAAAGTACTAGGCACTAGTGGAAATGCCAATTAATTCATTATTTATATTAAGATGGTCCATCCCACTAAAAATTCAAACAGACAATATTGTTCATTTGTCAACAGCTGATTAATTACATCAACTCGAATAAGCTTGCTGCCTACATTAAATCTATTAGAATTCCAGTGCCACAGATGATTGGGTTGATTCAGTAGTTGCTACACTGGCTTTTCACCCTGAGGACTAGGGTTCAAACCATGGAAATGGTAAGATTTTTCAACTGACTTTTAATAATAAAACCACTTTACTTTTCCACATAAACTTTTTAATTTTTACTACCCAGGTTTCGTTATAACATAACATCATCAGGTAAAAATTGACAAGTCCAACACCGTATATATACATATCTCTGGGCGGAAGGGAAGAGGAGGGAGGAAAGAAAGGATTGGTTGAGCTATGAAGAGGGGGGCTAAAAGTCTATGGTTTGAGGCGGATAATATTATAATTAGCTGGAAGGATATGGTCAATACAATGTTGCAAAAAGGCCACTTGACATCAGATTAGTTGGATTTTTCAAGATAAAACTTACATGGATGCTAATAATAATACATTTTATTTGCCCAAAGAGCATAATACAAAATGTCTATGTGGTGAGCACTTCAAGTGACTTATGACGTTTGAGTTATGGGACGTAAAATTATGTGAACTCAAGTTGGGCATCGTGGAGAATAGGCTAGTATAATACCAACCATACAATACTCTCAACCATTTTCTTCATTCTCTGAAATTCGTACCCCTGGGTTATGCCACATCGTTTCAAATGAAAAAATTGTTTTGGCACCCATAACCTCACATAAAGATGAAACATGGTGCATTTTATCCCTCCAGCAATTTAAGTAACATGTCAAAATTTATCCATCTATCACTAATAGTTTTTATTTGATAGTCTCTCAGAATGGGTTGTGGTAGTCCAGGGGGTAGAGCATTGGACTACTAACCGGAGGGCCCAGGTTCGATTCCCAGGCAAGGCACTTAGGACACCTGCAGCTCCACCCAAGCTATGTGATTTTTTGAGTACTAGATCTTCCTGGGAAGCCATAACCGGCACAGGGAAAGGAACTGGCCCCCCTACCCTGATGTGTGAATTTCACACGTCATATAGGACTTAGTACTGGGTGAACTCTACCATCACCTACTAAACCGACCTTCGGGTTGATTGCTGTGTTTATTGGTTTAGTCACTTATTGGTTGAACTCTTTCACTGTCTTCCATTTCCTAGGCATGTTAAGCAGGATTGACATTCTTACTCTATAAAATATATCTCACTCACTTATCAACCAATATTTAAATTATTGTGTGGTTTGCTCAATCACAATGTGAGAATTTTTAAAAAGTGTCTCTACCCTGACAGTGTTTACTTTTGCGGGAGAAAATTCTTTTATAATGTCTAAGCAACTTTTTTTGTAGAATGGTAGGGTTAATTTACTATTTTAACTGCTATTAATTTGAAAGAGAATGAAATAATCCTAACGTCTTGGTTTTTCTAATTGTGCCAAATATAATCTTTGATTATTGTGAATAAAGCAATGAATTTTTGTTCTTTCTTAGAAAATGACAGGAATTTATGCTGTTTTTACCATATGCTTGCCATGTCTTTATTTTTTATAATATTGTAAAAATATATGGTTACGGTAAAAATATTGCCCAAAAAATGATTTGCAGAACTTAAAAGTTTTCAATATTATTAACCTAGTGCACACATTTATTTTCCAAAATGATGATTCAAAAAGTCACCTGTGTCTTATATGTAAAGGTTTGAACTCAATGGATTTAACATTCAATAAAACGTTATTTTTGTCCCAGATGGTCAGTATGACCTATTTTGACTCCTTTGTAGATCATTATATTTACTAAGAGGGCAAGGTAAGGAAGAGTAGAGTATTAGGACTACTGACCGGGTTCAATCCTGGACACACATTTTACTACCCTGATGTGTGAATTTCATAGTGTTGGGCGTACAAGGGTGGCCTGAATAGTTTCCAACCTTAAGGTGAAGATGGCAGCACTCATAAATAAAAGCTAGTGAATTTCGTTGTTCATCTGTTGACAGTTTTTCACCAAAGTTTCAGCCATTTTGGACGCACAGTTATGTTTCAGTCGTTTGAGTGAGTTGATGTGAGTGTTTTTGTGAAAATGGACAAAATCAAGTATCGAGCTGTCATCAAATGTTTGTTTTTGAAAGGCAATACGCCTACACAAATCAAAGATGAGTTGGATTCTGTGTATGGGGACTCTGCACCATCATTTTCAACAGTTTTGGGCAGTTGAATTTAAACGTGGCTGTAAGAAAGAGGTGCGAGTGAGATATTGAATGAACTTGATTGCATTTTACCACAACTGATCATTACAAAACAGTGTGTTCTCTTCTTGCTGAGTGGCATTACTAGGGGCAGTCAAATGAAAACCAAGCACACACCATAACACAGTCCTCTAAAAGCTATCTTTTTATGTATCGATAATCCCATTGCTGTGGTAGGAGAACTGCATAGTTACAACTCACAGTTGCTATCAGTTTTTGGGTAATGTCCTTGTTGATGTGGGGACTGGTAGTTGTAGTGGGTGTTCGGTTTTTATTTGACTGCCCCTCATACTTGTTTTAAAAAATTTCCCTAATGATTATGACAACAGAAGACAAGAGATTAAACTACACTTCAATATAAACTAAGAGGGATAACCAAGTCATTTATCCCTCTTAGTTTATATTGACTTTATAAATACTGCTATGGAGCATGGAAACTTGGAGCAACCATATGGCATTTCAGCCCATGATAGTGACATCTCTTTGGATTTTTTGAAACATAAAAACTGAAAGGAACTCTAACTTAAGTTAGTGGGGTGTTGTGCTTTTGAAATTGGCCTGCTAGATGAATTAATTAAAATACCAAGAGTCTGGTAAAATGCCATTTGTTATCAGTCTTCCAATGAACCAAATATTTTTCATTGCACTCTTACTCTACTTTTATGTAATATTTGTAGAGTTATATAATGATAATATTTGTTTCCAGCATCTAAGCAAGTTTATAGACCCCCAACTGCCAGAGGAAAGCCAAGCAACTTCAATTTGCATGATGAAGACGCGGAACCTGCAGCGGCAGCCAAAGATGGTATGTTCGTCTTGATTTGAGTCTTCCATTATTTACATTAATACCACTTGTTTTCAGTATATGTGTGGAGAGATTGGTGATGGAGGCATGGAAAGGGCTGTAGTGAAAGTAGGTGAGGGACTCCTGAAATCAGTTTTGTAAAGCTGAAAAGGCAAGAGACCTGCAGAGCATTGCAGATTATTGTATAGCATGTAGCAGAATCAGTGTGTTAGGTATGAGATGATTTTTAGTCATCAAAAAAGTATAGTTAATGAAATCCTTGAGGGATAGGAAGGCTAAGATCAAAATTAATGTGAAAGGACATGAACTAGAATAGATCACCTATTTGGAAAGTATTTTGGTGGATCTGTGTGGTAAAGATATTAAAAGGAGGACTGCATTAAGGGAAGAAGATTTTCTAAGGAAGTGGGTGTTAGTGACCAGAACATAAGTATAGATATACAGAAAAGAATAGTGGAAACTCAATAATATGAAACATTGATAGGAGGTTTTGAGATGTGAAAGTAGAGACTATTGTAGAAAATTAGATGGATGGATAAGAAGTCAAATGAAGTCATAGGAAGGCAGTTAAAAATATAAAACTGTTAGGAGAAATTAGAAATGGGAAGTTGATGCCAGGAAATACTTAGTGGAAATTGGATGCTGGAGGCAGTAATAGAAAGGAGAATGTTGGGATAGCGAGAGAGATTTAGGAAAAGAATTGGCATTTTGCAAAGAATTAAGGGAAATAGAAAGTATGCAAGGTGAAAGAACTAAAGATTATTGTGAAATGTAGTGTGGGGTCTAAGAATATTTTGTGCCATGTTAATTAGGGCTTAGGAGTACTTAGCACTAGGGTCCATCAAAAACCTTGCTTAACCCAGTAGGCTTCCTCCAGTGGGATCTTGTTGTTTAGATGTGGACTCAAGTAGCATGGCACCATTAACAACTTCCTTCGTGATTTTATTACTAAATATCAACTTTACAGTTGTAAAGCAAATTATCATTTCTTGCCCATCTTCATTATCATAACTTTTTTCTGTAAACAAATAAATTCTATTCCTGTATCAATGTTTGTCTTAGGTTAGTTATATATGGTGGGCACTTAGTGCTAGTAGATAGAATTATATTTTAAGTTCAGTAAAAACATCCAAGACTATTTGGAGCTCATATTGTCAATGCAGCTTCTTTGGGCAAGATCAACAGTGTGTGTATTGCATATAATATGTGCAGGATGTATTATTTTGCCTGAGCACACAGCATATAATGCTTAATTATTTACACCTCGTGCATTAATAATTCCTTGCAGAACTAACTTATCAATGGTGTTTTCAGTTTTGCTCTCACCAGAATGCAATGGTATTGAGAAAACCCACCTCAACATATAAATACAGCATGAATGATGCATGGTTTATCATTGCTGCTGTGTTTTTTGAGCTTGTCACTTCACTTTATATATTAATAAAAAACAATGGCCCAGTATTTATATTTACAACAGTTATTTACAATTTGAATCTCTTCTCTGAATCTTATGCTCTCACACTGGTTTAGTGTGAATTAATGGAAAAAAATGGCTGATTCAAAGTGTTGATTATTTGTTAATAATGAATCGTTAAATAATAGGGGCGTGATTTTATTCTCTGAAAAAATCCTACTTCACACTCTTCAACTGATTACAATTATAATTTGTATATTTCTAATCCATTGTTCCAATGACTTATTTTATGAGAATACCACATTCATAAGATATCATTCATGATAATATTACATCTTTCCTCCCAAAACATTATGCACTGTCATGATCCATCATTACATGTCATTCTATGAGAAACTATATTATTCAAGGAACAGATTGTAATGATGACAGGAAGTATAAAAGAAAATCAGTAAAGACAAGAAATGGAATCCTGTACGTGTGCTATTTTAGTGCTAATGCTAATTCCCCTAGTGTTAATGAAAATCCCTAATGCTATTTCAGTGCCAGCGAACATTTATAAAGTTGATTCTACAGATTGTGAATGCTGCTTTTCCTAAGAATGACGATTGTCAGGAATTGCTTAGGGCATTTAAGTTCAAGGGCAGTAAATGCATACAGACTAATTGAAAGCTTGTGGCACTTGCACAGTGTTTTGAAAGGGAAAGTCACTCGTGAGTGAAAAGGTAGTTAATGTGCACGTGTCTTCTATGGCCAGTTACAAAGAGGGTGCAGAAACCACAGTGTGGACCTAGAATCCCAGATGTGAGAAGTGGATAAATAATCCCTCTGATATTTTGTAAATACGAATCTTACTTTCGTTCCTAAAGGAAATATATCCAAGACAGCTCTGAAGTTGCGAAAGAAAAGAGAAGCAAAGAAAGCAAAAAAGGAATCTGGGGCATTAGCAACAAATGGTGGTGATCCTACAGTCGCCACAACTGCTCCACCCAAAGTTTCACATCCAGCATTGCCCATCAACCTGCCGGTAGATCTGACCCAGGGAGAAATAGCTGGTGATCCTGAAAAAGTGAAGAAAATAAAAAATCTGCGTAAGGTAAGGAAAGCTTACTCATTTTTGTTTTTGCATTTATGGTATTATTATTATTGTTGGTATTCTATTGGTTAGGTAGGGTTTTGATAAATACAACCTATGCAATGATGCATTAACTCGTACTTGCCTCTCCTAACAAAAAGTACAACCTGTAATTGGGCACTACAACAAGCCCCCTTCTACTCTGCTTGCTCCTTTCCTACTTCCATTTTGTCCATTATCCCTATCTTATTCCTGCCCCTTTCTTGCTGCCTCAATGTCTCTTTGCAGTCTTCAGCATCCCATCACCCATCAGAATGCTGTCAGCATTACTCATTACTGGCTCCTTATGATTTCTCCCAACAATCCCCTCTCCTCCCCCACCATTGCATTTGCACTTCCTCTTTTACTTTCCCGTCTACCTATTTTGCCTTTACCTTCTCCATTCTTCCCCACATCCATATTTCAAAAGCCTCCAATCTATGCCTATCATCCTGCTTCAACTAAAGCTCCAGTTAAAGTTTAGTTCAAATCGCAAATATGACACATTTTGGCATTCCATTTTTTATGCAGTAATAGTAAAGTGTTGTTGAAATGGAATAAATACATCACTATTGAAATGGATATGAAATAAATACAAATGAATAAATATGCTTTATAGAAAATCAGTTCAACCTGCATTCATATTTCTGATGTTAAGCTTAAGTATCATTCGTACGATCGTACGATTCTTACGTACGTAAGGTTGCACTGTCAGAGTATCTTATATCTGAGACTGGGGTAGTCCAGTCTCTCCAGATATTTCACACACTTTACCCTGTGGAATATTTGTTCCCAATATTTTTGTGCAGACTTGGCTGCTGACAACTCTGTGAATGTAGAATTAACCCATTTAACCCTAGAATAGGAATGCTAGGTGAAAAAAACACTCCAGACCGGTTTAAATCTCGTAGCAAAAAGAAATGGCTTACGTTTACGACTCCCTTCTTGGTCGATTTTCCTGGACCCTTCAACCTTTTAGCCAAAACTATTTGCCTCCCTTGATTTTTGATAAAAAGACGACAAAAATGAGCCCTCATGGAACCCTAAAAGTCATACTGGGCCCGAGATACAGGCCCTTGAAAAGTGGGGTTGTCATTTCACCCCGCCATCCCTGAATAGGTAAACAAAAATAGCGATACCTTTTTAGGGTTAAATATAAAATGAACTAAATAAAATATATTGCCAATGTTCCCCTAAGTAAAGTCATGTATGTAGGGAACACATCCTATGTATTCCCGTGAATGCCCCAAAATGCCCAAGGAAAAGAAGATAATGGAAATCAAAACTGAAGATCAACTTTCATACCTTTTTTTTTGACAGTTTTTTGATGATCGGTAAGGATTAGGGGCCGCACACAATCAATGTTGTTGTCAATACCAATGGTTGAAGGTTGTCCCGGCCTCGCATCATCATGGCATTGTTGGCCATCTTCAAAATGCTTAATCCACTTGAAAACGGATGTTTTCTTCACAGCATTTTCACTGTAAACAGCTGTCGGTACATTTCAGTAATTTCTTGATGACTATTACCACATTGCACCAAACACTTGATGTTGATTCGTTACTCTGTGATTTCATCAATTTCCACTTTTGACAAACACTAAAAATAAGTTTAAATGTACAAGGAACATGGTCATGAATCATTGTAAACAAGGACAATGGAAACTAACACAACTGGCACCATACGCACAGCTTGACGATCCATCGAGCACAGATGGCTCATTGGGCCTTGGGCAACTGGCGCTGCCAGTAGACTGACAGGGCTATTGTCCACGTCATGGCCACCGGATTGCACCAGTTCATGTATTTTTTGGGCTGACTACGAATGTTCCACTTGCACTATGCATGAATGGTAGAAATATCCAAGTTGTTGAGTCCATTGCTTTTTACGAGGGTCATTCTAGAAGTACCTGACCCAACAAAGAAAACACAAAAATTTTGGAAAAAAATGTATTTATTTTTCAACATAATCTCCTTTCAGCTCCATACACTTTTCCCAGTGATGTTCAATAGTTCGATACCCTTTTTTTAGCCATTATTTCAAGTTTGCTAACAGAAAATAGTATCAGGGGGCTAAATCTGGCCAATAGGGTGCATGAAGTAGCAATTCAAACTTTAATTCATGAATTTTGGCCATAGCAGCAATGGATATATGAGCTGGTGCATTTTCTTGATGAAACAACTTTCTTCGTAGCCAAATGCGGCTGCTTTTCAATGATTTCTTCACTCAAACATTGCAATTCGTTCGTACAATACTCGTCATTGTAATTTTTTCCTTTTTTAAATAGTCAATGAAAATTATCCAACGTGCATCCCAAAAAACAGACGTCATGACCTTGGCTGCAGATGAAATCGTCTTCCCCTTCTTTGGAGATCTCTTTTTTCTCCTTCCTCCTCCTCTCCCTCCTAAATCCATTGTTTTATTTTGATATGGGTGTGAAGTAATGGACCCATGTTTCATCCATGGTTATGAAATGGTGCAAAAATTCTGCTTTGATGCTTTGAAACTTTGCTAAACAAATTAAACATCTTTATGACACTGGTTTTTCTTGCATATGTGCAAATGCGGCCTCCAACTTGCACACAGTTTTGTCATGTTCAAATTTTCAGTTAATATGCAATGTTCTGCACTTTTTGAAATTCCAACTATGTCCGCCAACTTGCGCACTTTCAGTCGACAATCATCCAGTATCACTATGTGGATTGCCTTCACACGTTCTGGAGTTGTCACCTCATTTGGTTGACCAGTGCGATGCTCGTCTTGATAGCTCATGCAGCCTCTTTTAAACTCTGCTACCCAATATTTTACTGTTGTAAATGAAGAAGCGTTAAGAAAAGACTCGTAAAAACTCTGATATGGAGCGTAGCTATGTACGGCGCGGAAACGTGGTCGCTGAAGCAGGAGGATAGACGTAGACTGGAGGCTTTTGAAATTTGGGTGTGGAGAAGAATGGAGAAGGTGAAATGGACCAAAAGGAAAACAAATGAGGAAGTACTGGAGATGGTGGGTGAGGAGAGGGGTGTGTTGAGAGAAATCCTATGGAGGCAGGAAAAATGGATGAAAGGCGCATTGAGCGGCAGTGGGATGTTAAAGACGGTAATAGAGGGGAGAATGTTAGGCAAACGAGGAAAGGGTAAGAACAGGATAGGGATGTTGGGTGGGATGAAGGGAGGAAGAAAGTACAAAGAGATGAAGAGGGACCTGATGTGGTTTAGGTTGCTGGATTGGGTTTTGTTTGGAAAATATTTATTTGATAGTTGTGTCCATTCAAAAACCTACCTTAACCGGTAGATTACCTAATAATAAATGAAGAAGCAGACTCACCCAGAGTAGAATCTAATTCAGGTTTTATATTGGTTAGGCTGAGGCCTTTCAAATAAAAGTATTGTATCCCATAATGATGACCAATTTTCTCCATTTTCACAAATTCACTAAAAACACTCACTATTGCCAAACAAATACTAAACAATGTGGCATCTTCAAACTTGATACATATGCTTTATAGATTGCATACTTTCTAATACAGTGATATTTTTCAAACAACTACCACCATCTCTAGGTCAGGCTGGGTACTTATGGTTATTATTATGTAGCTTTTATTATGCCATGTTTTGGTGCGCTCCAAATTAGATATGGCTCCATATCGTGTACTCTTTGGGGATAGAGTTGCCTATAAGAACTTTGACCGGAGTCACTGGGCTGGGCATTGTGTGGCCACTGGCACTTTCAGGACAAGCCGAGTTTTTTAAGCATATATTCCAACTTTGGGGAACCACCTTTGGCAGCATGCTGAAAATTTTTAATGAGTAACTATGCTTCTAAAGTTTTATCTTTGTTTTAATATTATTTTTTTAAATCAGTTCTTCAGCTTGGTTTATAGACAGAGAAGGGCTACTAGGTTTCTAGGTGTTTCTTTTAATTATTTTATCTGCAAAGTAAATTTTACCTTGCCCGAAGTAGTATATCCCCTTTGCTACCCCAAATCTCCACCTTGAGTAATGCCACAGTCTACAATTAGACCATGTCACATCCACATTCCAAATCGTGCACTACCAATGTGTCATACAGACAAATGTTGAGTCTTCATCGGATCCCACACGGACTTCGTCTATGTGTTCACAGATTGATCAAAGCCAGAATGAGCGTGTTGTTGTGCAGTTTTCAGGCCCCACCTGTCCTGAGGTCAAGGTTCAACAGCCTGTGCAGTGTTTACACAGTGGAACTCTTTGCCATCAATATAACCCTGCGAGAAATAAAAGACAATGCTTCTTGCTCCTTCATAATCTGCTCTTACTCTTGGAGCATCCTAAAATCCATTTGCTGCTTCTCCCCTATCTTTCCTATAGTCCAGGAGTGGAAGGAATATGAGTCAAGAGTGTATGTTTCTGGAGTATCCTCTATATGAATCCCTGGACATGCAGGAATAGTTGAAAATGAATAAGCCAACGCAGCAAGGAAAGGAGCCCTAAACATGCACGAGGCTGATTTTATATTGGTACCAGTAGACAATCTCAAGGCAGCACTGCGTAAATTGGCCCTAAAGTGGCGGGATGTGTGGTTGAATGTCACAAATAATTAGCTTGGGGGGGGGGGGGAGATAAAGTCAGTGGCATCAGCGTGGCCCACATCCATCAGGAAGAGCCAGATGGAAGAGGTGGCCACTGTGCCCACACACCTCACAGTGGTAACTCTTCACGGAGGGAAAAACAAAGACCTCCCTTCAAAGAGTGTGGCGTTTTACAAAGAGCCACTTAAAAAATGAGGATGGGTAATATTTTAGGGGACGACCCAAACTCCTTAATTAGAGTTTAACTTTTTAAGGGAAACTGGCCTTAAAGAAAAACTATGGTTTTTTTTATTAACCTTGTGACAGTGGTGCAAAATGACCAGAGCCGTTGATGCACCCTAAAAAAGTAAAACTACTACTACTACTGCTGCTAACTGTGGTGGGCATAATTTCTAATAACAGAAAATTCATTGTGTCTGGGCTTCATATTAGAAATTTAATATTTTTGTCCTGTGTTTTTGTGGAACTCTGCGTGGAACTTTTAAGTTTTCACTTTATCAAAAAATTCAGAAAATTGTGGTGGCATTTTATTGCAGAAATTGGAGGCAATTCAAAGGTTGAAGGAACAAAAGGAGAGTGGGAAAACACTGGAGCTCAATCAATTGGAGAAGATTGGAAAAGAGGCAGACCTCATCCGGGAACTGGAAGATCTTGCTTTGTGATGATGTATTTGGGTGGAATCCCCATCATTTCCATGCATTGTTTTCGCCCCCTTTCCTTGGGAACACTGACGAGGCTTTTGTGCCAAAGGTTGTGAAGAGGTGGCAGTTAATGGCTGTAAGTGTGCTTCTTACCCAAAGGGAGACGGAGAGCCATTAAATAATTGTTATAATTTTCTGTGATGGAGGTATGCTAATATTTGATACCTAGCAAACTTCTGAACCTCAATCAAGGCCAAAATGAAGTATTGCCGTAACTCCTGCAGGTGGAGAGTGTTTCAGGAAAATGTTGAATAACAAGGTTTTTGTATTGTCTATTGAAATGTTTAACATTACATGTTTTTCCTACTTTTGTCGTATTCTATATACCAATCTCCATAATAAGTTTGTCCTAATTTTTCTATGGGTTTTATGTTGTACTCAAAACAGTGTGCCACTTGTTTAAGTAGTTCTTAGCCAAAATATTTGATAAATCAACTTGTAATGTGGAGTTACTTCTTTCACTATCATGTCAAATGTTTATCTTATTTTGAAGATACTTTCCTAGGTGAAATGATAAGTCATCATACTCATAACTGCATTACTGTGAGGTGAGATTTATGGTCATTATGAATTTTTAAAGCATGAAAGGTTTTTTATGCATGTGCCTCAGTTATCAATTGTTTGCGGATGAATATACTGTGTCATCATATTGTGATGCCTATTTTCATCTGATCTGCACTCAGTGGCTCCATTTGACAAAGTACTTTTATTATTACATGTGTTGAGAGGTAGCTTTAATCATAAGGAAAAATATTTTAATCAACATAAAAAAATTTTAAATGTACACTGAAATGTACATTGCTGTTCTTGTGCAGAAATTTGAGATTGTGTCATTTACCATCTTATGATTAGTGTCATAAACATGCTCCCAATTTGGATGCATTTATCCGTATTGTGTTATGGGTAGCTCTTTAGAAGTACACATTATGTATGTATATTTGGTGCCATGTAACTCTTCAGATGGCTCAGTCAATTCCACACATGGGTTTACCAAATTGCAAATTGCTCTTTAAGTAGAGTTAATTCGCATAAGTAATGTACTTGTAGGATATCATTTACAAATTTAGGGTTCAAATGAGGCTGTTACTCGAATGGAGAGGATAATATTTCAGCTTGACAAAATGATTCAAACCTCTTCTTATCATCTATGACTATATTTTATAGTTTGAATCAGTTACCCTATCAGTTAAAATTTTTAGAGCCTGTAGTTATTTCATTGTAGTGACCTATACATTTTGAGTATACATGCACCTATTATAAGGTAAGGAAGGCAGGAAAATAAATCTTCTATGAAATGTAATTTTGTTTGACCGGAGCATTAAATATTGTTTGCAAGGCTGATTAATTTGCTCAAAGTACCTTTAGCTTATTGGATATCTATATCTGTTGGATATAGGTCTCCTGGTTGGTCCTGGCTACGAGAAAACTGCAATTCAGAACTTAAGTCAACGTTTTTAAAACCTTTGACCTCTCATAATGAGATAATGAAAACAAAGGCAAAATTAAAATATTTAAAAAGAAAACACCTTGCATATCCACAAATAAACACAACATCAATATTATGCTGCTTAAAACAAGGCAATCCATTTAAATAGTGCATTGTTTAGCCACATCATTTGCTGTGGAATTTACTCCTTTATTGGACATTAATGCATGTACATGTACATTGTTATAGTAAGTCCCTAAAAACAAAACATTGTCGAGTTTTACATCACGTTTGCCACACTTTGATTGATCAAACAATGTGTAGGTTGGTTCTTAATGATCCACATATGCCGTGATGCCATTTGGATGTCTGTTCCACTTAGGAAAGCCGTTCAACCTTTCTTATCACGGTTTAATTTGAGAGCAAGTTGGAATTGACAATTTGAAAAATGTACACTACAAGATGAAGTGTCGATGTTGTTAATGGTTAGGTCAACCAAGTTAAAAGAGGTATTTTTGTCCATTTCTACATGTAGTGGTTGATGGAATGGGATATTTGGTTGCCACCCTGTCTTCTATTTCATATTATACCGTTCTTCAATATTCGGCTTGGTCCTCACAATGGTTTCCTTCAATTGGTTGAATTTGAATTTTGGTGAGCGTGATATCACCCTTTTGTCTTTCCTTGCCGTGTTATCCACTCATCCCTTAAACTGGTCCATATGGCACCTGATGTATATTTTAGCAGTTTTCCGTCTCATAAGTAACTTGAACTGTTATGTTTCTAAGAAGTAAATTCTATTTTTCTTTATTTAAATTAAAGGGAGTAGGCCATGTACAATTTATAATTCAATTCCTCAAACTGCTTCAATTCTTGTGGTCATCTGCATAAGATGCTATAAATTGTTGTGTAAAAATTTTTTTCTTCCTTAAATGTATTTTCTTGTGATGAGTATAATCATTGAAGTTTAATAGTTTGTGAGATTTTGAATAAAAACATTTTGGCATTTCACATTAAAAGTTGAAGACTTCATAAATTGCCAAGTACTCATTCAGGTGATCATATTTGGCAAAGTTGTGGTTGTTTTTGGAAATCTCTTTAAGTTACCGCAACCTGAAAGTTTTTGTCATCTTTATCAGGTAGTGTTATATGCTTATGCTTAGACACAGGGATTGCCAGTAAAATTTATTAATCTTAAAACATGAAGGAAGTGGCTATGTCTTGTTACAGTATTGAAGAAGGTAGGATGGAATTGCTCAAGTTTGAGGTCAAGTTTCTGGGTGGGTTTTTTTAATTTCATTTAAAATGAAATTAATAAACAAAAAATATTTTCTTTAGAATTATCTGGCTGAGTTTACCTGCTCTCATGAATGCCATTGCAATTTTGTTGATAAAGATTTGTTGGTTCCATTAGTGTTTTTTTTTCTTCTTCAAAATTCACTCATTTTCATGCCACATCAAGGAATTTTGAGTTGTGATGACCCCAAGTGCTGTGCAGACTACACACTTCTCTGCTATTGAAAATCATTTTCTTTGTGAGAATCCTCTCCCTGCATCAACACCCAGCTGTCCATAAGCATCTGAATTTCTATCAATGTTCAGTTCATCTTCAATTTCCTGCTTCATTAATTTCCATTTGGAATACATTTCTGAAGGATAATTCCCTGGGAAATATTCTTTGTACATTATATTTTAGATGAAGTCACTTTTAGGTCATGCTGCCATTGCAATGGGAATGCGATTCTCCCGTTGCATTTAAAATGGGGAAGTTGCCAAATACACAACTGGCATGAAAAGGATTTTGAGTGCTTCATCACTGTAGCAACATAGTTTTCCACTTATCTTTATTCTCCTTCGGCCTATTGGTGTTCACTTGGAGTAACCAAACAGATTTGGAAAATGTCGCAGCATATCTTTTCTCTGCTCTCTCAAGGTCATGACCTCTGGTAATGCTTAAAGGAATCAAAGAAATACTATAATGTGAATGTAGTGTAATCACCATAAAAACTATGTATGGAATGTCTCCACAAACATTCTTATTGTCTTTGGTTCTTGGTAACATAAATTCTCATTGTTTTATAACATTCTGCTTGTGACAATTTGTTCATCTCATTGAAATTTTGAGTTACAGAATGGTGATTTATGGTGATGTGATTACTAAGGTTATAAATTAAACATAGGCTCCTCATTTTTGTTTTGCATTCTGCACTTCATTTAATTCAAATGGATGGTTATTATAGATTTAATAGCTTTGATTGAGATAATATTAACTGTATTTAAAGTTTTGATTGTTGTGTTCATTTCTTTTACTACATATACTCTGAGAATATCCTTTTATATTTTCTTGTCGTGCATAAAGTTATGTATAAATAACAAAAAATGACTATGATTGTGCAACAGATATGTATTTTTGAAGATATATTATGGTGTATAAAAATGAACAATATAAATACAATGATTTTACCTTTAAATGATGCATTTTATACGTGTTTTGTGTGCATCTACATCAACATAACACCCCACAAGCCGCCGCAAGGGCATGTGGTGGGGGGTGTTAGGTCACCACCCAAATGAAGGGAAAAAAACATAATTTAAAACGTACACATACATGCAAACCCAAATCCGCAGTAGTACATACATCCTACCATTTTACACGCATGCAAATACACATCTAACTCCCTTCACTCCTCAAGCATGCAGATACATATGCTTAATTATAACAAATAATTGTACCTTAGGATGCAGCAAGAAATTTATCCAAGAACAACAAGCCTCCCCCACGGAGAGGGACAAGGGATGGAAGGGAAAATTTAGTGTACCAAAAGCAGAGCAAACAATGCTGTAAAGAGCACTACATTACTGAATGGCATTCCAACTCCGTCATGCTGGAAGGGTTTTGACAACAACACACAGAAGGTTAGTGAAAGTGCATGCAATTAAGTATAACTAATTGTTACCTTGACGCCGAGGGTGACAAGTGGCATTTTTGTTATCAACGAGTGTAACCCTACAGTTGTTATCCCGTATTGTCTGTGGGAAGGAGGAGTCCTTGGGTCTGCTAGTTCTGGCATCTATTTCCCGAATTTTGTATACATGATCCAAGTGACCAAGTGAATTTGGAGTTGGAGTGGGAATAATTTGCGAGACCTCGGTGCTGAAACATGCGGACCTGAATATATTTGGTAAGTTTAACCTAGCATTGAGTTGTCTTTCTTTCAATGATTCCCATCCCAACTCCATAAGCATTTCAGTGATGCTTTTTGTTTTATCGTAACAGTTTTCCATGAAACGAGCTGCCCGGCGTTGGACCTTCTCAATTTCCCGAATGAGGCCTTTTTCACTGGGATCCCATACGCTACATGCATATTCTAAATGGAGCCTTACAAGAGGGTGATAACAATGTTCCTTGACCTTGGGGTCACTTCTGCCGACAATGCATCTAATAAATCCTAATTTTGTATATGCTTGCCCGCAGACTTTACGTATATGGGTCCCCCTAGTTAAGTCTTTAGTGAATGTAACATCTAGGTATTTCACCGTATCAACTACTTTAAGGTTAATTCCAGCTAATTTGCAAATGAATCCTGTGGATCTTTTAAAGAAATTTACCACCAAACATTTATTAAGATTTAAAGGCAATCCCCATTTTGAATACCATTCATTAATGCAATCTAAATCACGTGCTTGAATTAAACGATCCTCATCCCCAGATTATTATTAGGTAATCTACTGGTTAAGGTAGGTTTTTGGATGGACACAACTATCAAATAAACATTTTGTAACTCCAAACAAAACCCAATCCAGCAACCTAATCTACATCAGATCCCTCTTCATCTCTGTCATCCCCAGATATCTCCCGATAAATCACTGTGTCATCCAAAAACATCCTTATCTTACTTTTCACTTCGCGGTTCAAATCGTTAACAAAAATCAAGAATAGTAACGGTCCCATAACACTTCCATGAGGTACCCCCAAGGTTATCGTAAGCTGTCGGAACTAGTGCCATCAAGGACCACCCTCTGTTCCAGCTCTGAAAGCAAGTCTTCAACCCAATTTATTGCACCCTTGTGTATACCTGCACCCTTTAATTTATGGATGAGTTTACTATGTAGAACCTTATCAAATGCCATTTGAAAATCTATAAAGATCGCATCCACTTGCCTGCCACTTTCACCCAATAAAAGTAAGTCATGTGTGAATAATCCTAATTGGGTCTCGCATGAGCGAGTTTTCCTGAATCTGTGTTGATTGTCACTTAAAAAGTTAATGTTATCAAGATATCTCATTATGGAACTGACAATTATGTGCTCTAAAATTTTGCAACATATAGAAGTGAGAGATATGGGTCTATAATTACTGGGGTCCTCCCTGTCACCACTTTTAAAAATAGGCATTATTTGCGCAGTTTTCCAATTCTTAGGGACTTTGCACTCTGTGAGGGATTTGTTAAATATAAATTCGAGGTATGGGGCGATGTTAGGAGCTAAGTATTTTATCACCCTAGCTGGTATGTTTTTGGGACCTGGGGATTTGTTTGGTTTAATGTCTTTGAGCAATTTGACAATTCCTTGCTCGTCCTCTGTTATTTTTGCCTTGGGTTGAGTACATATTGTTTCTTGGGGATACGTGGTGGCTACATCGTTTGTGAAAACGCTTTGGAAGAATTTGTTTAGAATGTTGGCTTTACCCTCACTATCAGTATGAATGAAATTGTTATAATCCCTTAAGCAAGCCACGGTTTGTTTACCTCTATTTAATTCCCTGACATATGACCAGAAAGCTTTGGGGTCAGTGTCCAAATACTCGCCAAGTACTTTACGTTTAAAGTCTTGTAATGTGCTACGTAATTGTGTTTTGGTTTCAATTTTAGAGGATCTACACTTGTCCAATAGCTGTTTATTCTCCAAGGGTGATGAGTTCAGACCTGCTTTCTTTACCCTAGAGTGTAACATTCTCTGCTTTCGAAGGGCTTTTTTAACGCCTATATTGTACCACCTGGGGTCACGATTTGCTTTAACGTATTTTACAGGGATGAAATCTGCGATTCTTTTTTGCATAATTTTGACAAACTGTGTTCAAGTTTCTTCCATGGTGGCAAGACTTAAGTGCATTTTGAAATCGTGTAGTGAAGAGTTTAAATGGCTGGCAAAAGTTTCAGAATCTGCTTTATGATAATTATAAATTTTTCTTTTGGGTTAACATTCTTTTTTATTTCTACGTTCTGGTTGATAATAACTGATTTATGAACACTCATACCCTCGTCAGTTGATACACTACTAATGCGTTCCAGTGTGTTCATAAGAAATAAGTCCAACATGTTCTTTCCACGTGTGGGAGTGCGTACTGCTTGATGGAGCGAGTTTCTTTGAACCAATTTTAATAAGAAATGACAAGATTCGCGATCACAGGTCCGAGATTTAACGCTATTGCTATCCCAATCCATACCAGGGAGGTTAAAGTCACCACCAATTATGTACATTTATTTATTTGTTCATTGAGGGTAGGAAGGGTTTGAAAATCTGAGTCTGGAGGTCTATAGGAAGAGCATAAATTAATGCTGGGTTGATTAGAGTGCAGTATGGTGCACCAAATACTTTCTATGTTATTATTTTCAAATGCAAGTTGTCTGCTTTCAAGATTACTTTTCACAGTCACGAAAACTCCTCCTCCAGATCTTGTACCTTTATCGTGTCGGAAAACTGCAAAATTTATTGGGAAAATTTCTTGGTCATTGATGTCATTACACAGCCAACTCTCTGTGCCTAATATTATATCAGCCGAATGACATTGGATTATGTGCTCGACATCCGCTGTTTTATTTTTGAGGCTTCTGCAATTTAATACAAGTGTATTTAGATTATTTTTATTTTGAATAACGCCTGTATTTGTCTGACCGTAATATAGGATGCGTTTGTGGGAAAGTGCATGTCAAATGTCTTTCTACATCAATACCAGTTTTGTCGGTTACTTTTACTTGTTTAATAATTATATTCCCTTAATTAATTATTTTTTTCTTTGCTAGCCCCAGAAGTTACCAACCCACTAACTGACCTACCCTCTATCCTAAAAAAGGCCTACAGTGGTCGAGTATGCTATCCGCTACCTTACTCACCGACTCTGCCATGTAATGAACCCCAGGTTGGTTCAGGGGAGTCTTGCACGATTGGAGGGTTGACCTTAGGTCAACAAAGGAGGCTCCTATGTCCGAGCAGAAATGCCAAAGTCTCTGGTTTATGCCTTCCACTCAGCTTAGATTTTGGAATGCTCACATTTTGACCATATTATAAGCATTTTGGTGGTAACTTGTGGATTTAATTTCCTATGCAACTATTTATTTTTATATTCATGCCCTACCTACACATTATATAATTTTATAAATTGATTTAACTTATAATTATTTGTCATTGTTTTGTTAGGAGCCACAAAATATTTATGTGGTAGTTGTGTCCATCCAAAGCCTACCTTAACCAGTACATTACCTAATAATATTTATCATTCTTGAAATGACAATATTATATCCTGAGAGACATAATTGGACAACGCAGATGAAGAATGGACTAATTGAAATTTGACCTGTTTGTCATTGTGAAAATAACACCGGAAGAAAGACTAAAGGGCTGATTCGTAGAGGGAATCTGGCTGGAAGACCTGAGGTGAGGTCAGACCTATCACTCTGTAATCCTCACTCATGTGATTAGGGAAAAATTTTCCCAGTTGGTCTCCTGCAGAGATTTTTGATGGAATGAATTTTTTCAAAACATTAAGTTTATTTTTTATTTCAAATGTTTCTAAGGAACACTTCTTTTCTAGTACTTTCTTTGAAATTTATAAAAAAAGAAAAGAGAATGAAAATTTTTTCCCTATAATCAGTGTATCAAGGCTTGCAGTATCCCTTCTTGTTGTAAGACTTAAAAGGGTGGTGAGACAACCCCAAAAACCAACCCCCAGTGAGCAAGGGATGCGTCTACATCTACATCTACATAAGTACCCTGCGAGCCACCAAAAAGGTGTGTGGCAGGGGGTGACCAGACAGTCTAGTATATGTTTTCAGCCATATGGTCTAGCCTTAGACCCACCCGGGTGTTTGCCATGCTTGGAAACTCATAAGTGAGAGAAGGATATCCTGGAGGGTGAGCTCTCTGGTTCCCAGCCTGGTTTCCCAGTATGGACGTGGGAGTAATACCCTCTTTGGCCCTGAATTTCATGTAAGTGGGTGGCTGGGGACCAGCCATCCCGGGTCAATCGGGTCAAACACACTTTGGTTCCAGTGGCGAGTGCCAAGATGGTGAGGGTCTGTGAAGGTTCAAAGGGTTTTTGGTGGATCATTGCATTGAAGATTCTATCCCAAAACAGACAACCACTCCGGAAGCACTATATTCCTCAAGCTAGACCTGGCAACAGCTCTGATTTTGTAGTACGGCGCCTCCAGTGTGTTTGGTTGAGTGAGATTGACAAGGGTTAAGGCGTTTACGCATACCCAAGCAAGTGAGTGATTGGCGGGCCCCTGGCGCAGAGGGAAACCTCTCCAAAGTCCTGGTTGTGTGAGTGCCTGTGACTGGCAAGGATCAAGGCTATTTCATGCATCCAAGCTAGGGAGTTTGTGATGAACTTTCATTTATTCTATTACTTTTTTTGGTGGGCCGCTGGCGCAGAGATAATTCTCTCAAAAGCCCCTGACTGGTGAGTGCTTGATAAGGGCAAGGATCAATGCTATCTAGTACATCTTAGCCAGAGCGTTCTTTCATCGTATTTTGTTTGTTTGTTCTCTTCTAACCCCCTCCATCATTTTATTTTTTTAATTTATATATTTTTCCTCTCTAAATTCCCTCACCTCATCATTTGCCCACCATTGAGAGTATGGCTGGGGTTGATTCTTCCCAAAACATTCATACGGCCGTAGTTGCTGTTCCTTTGAATTCTCATAGGATATCTCAAAGCTGAGGTTTCCAAAGTTCGGCCAAGGACCTTGAAAGCTCTTTAGAAGGCAGTCACAGATGTCATCGCTGGAATAACGCAAGATATGCTGAGTAGAGTTTTCAAAAACTTTTTTGAACGACTGAACATTTGCATCGCTCACCAAGGTCGTCACTTGGATGAAATAATTTTCAAATTCTAATGAAAATGTAATGGAATTGATGTATTTATCAGAAATAGTTTTTTAAATAATTATTTTGGTTGTTTTTTTACAGTTCACCCATCGAATCAGGGAGTCCCTCCTGCTCCACCCTGTTTAATGCAGGCAAATCCATTACTTGAGTCCTTCTCTGGTGATAGAAGTCTCTTACTATTTTTTGGAATGGAGAAGATTGCGTTCGCACTTAAAGATATGGGTGGAACAGAGGGAGGTAAGGTGGGGGGGGCATTGTGAGGTGTTTGGTTTGTTTTTTCAGAAGGGGGGAGAACGGCGAAGGTGGAGGAGGTTTATGGGAGGGTGGGACTAACTACGAAGGAAATCCCCATTTATTGGAACGTGCCAGGGTAGAACTCACGCTGCCAAAGAAGACGGGGTCGTCTAGCGCACTCAGGTAGCGTACAGCCCAGTGGCCAGGGTGCACCGTGCCCCACCCCTCACACGGCCAAGGGCGTGGGATCGTCACACGTTCAAATGTCCACCTTCCTACATACTTCCTCTATCTACATCTAAACACTACAGCGCAAGGACGTGTGGCAGGGGGTGATATGTCACCTGCCATTCTATGTATTGTATACTCCAATGCTTACACAAACACATGAGAACCAACGATTCACAAAAGGACAATTGAAAAGGGGCGACTAAATACATCATTCATTGAAAACAACTGTTATACATCCCCTGACCCATCCCACACACCAATTTTCAATTGACCACGGGGTATTTATGTAGATGTATACACATTATAACCGGCACAGGCAAAGGAACTGGCCCCCCTACCCTGATGTGTGAATATTCACACGCCGTCGGGCTTGGTACATGGGTGAGCTCTACCATCACCTGCTAAACCGACCCCCGGGTTGATTACTGTGTTTATGGTATACACATTACCATTGTTCATTGTTATGCTAGTAGTAATAGCTACTCCAATGACAAAACTATGAATAAAAATAAGGACGACCAAGTTTAGGCCAGTTAAATTTAATATTTCATAAATATTACTAGCTAATAATTCAGCTTTAAAAAATTAAAATTTTATCTGACATGTTTTGCAGTTATTTTAGAAACATTTTAGAACGAGCAAAAAAGATCCCCTGGAGGCATATGAGAAACCGCTTGCCACTTTCCCTTCATTAGAAAAGTATGTAAAAATCGTTTACTGGAACACAATATTCGCTCGATCGAACGATAAATGTTGTAAACAAAGACTGCAATTTTGCTGAATTGATTGCCAAAATAGATCGCTTGGAGGAGTTACATTTGTAAAACGTTTTTCTATTGATTACAATTCATCAGGGATTAGTAAGAGAGACTTCAATCTTGTGAGACACAACTACCTCTTTTCGTGCAAGACGTTTTAATATCTGTCAATAATAACACTAACGTTGGTGCAATTTTTACAAACAAAGTTTACTATTGACTTGAGACCCACATTTGCTGACGATGCGGTGATATAAAGGGAAATAACCTGTAATGAAGATAGGGAATCATTAGCTAACAACCACATTCAATTCAAAAGTGGTGCTAGACATGAGAGCCAGAATAATGTTTGAAAAAATGTGTTTCGATGAATTCTTGGAGCGAAAGAATTTCACCCGAAAACCAACTAAACAGGGAACCAACATAACAAGCGTAGAAACGGTAAAAACTTTGGTATAACCATAACTAAGGATATGTCCTGGGGAAAAGACAATCGCCACATTTGCAGAATGGCAAATTAAAAGTTAGGATTCATGTAAAGGATACTTGGGAATTATAATGACAGGGTTAGAGAACTTTGTTATTTCACAATAGTCTGGCCCCACCTAAAAAATACCGCAGGTGTATGGCATCCTCACGGGATTGCCTTAATTTTGGAACTAGCTCCGGTGCAGCAGAGCAGCTAGGTTTGTGAAAACTCGCAATGAACAAGGTAGCAATGTCGACACACTACTAGAATAATGAGGATGGAAGCCACTACTTCACCGACGGTTGAATTACAGGTTACATTTAATATGTAAATTTGGTAGGCAACTGACCTGAGGATGTTAGACCTCTTTCCCATCCTTGAAGTCATGTTTAACTCTTCTGAACTTTATGCTCCACTGAAGGCTCATGAAGTTTCTGAATGGTCAACAGGCAGCAGTTTAATTTTTAATTCGCTGCTTGAATTTGCACAAAATAGCAGCGTGAGACAGTCTTTCATGGGTTAGTGGCCAGATGTGCATTCTTTATACTGTTTAATAAGTTCACTTTGGCATCATTTCCTGAAGAGACCCACGGATCTCATCACAATTAAAAACCAGTTGAAGAAAGTAGCCCTCAGAATCATGAGCTTCTTGAAGTCTCTGATGAAGAAAGGTTCTACTTTTCCACAGATTTTTATTACTTGGTGCATAGCATTTCACCGACTTGTGGCATCAGCCTATCTATCTGCCTATCAGGTACCTGATGATGCTGCAAGTCATTGAAATGCTTTGTACCATATAATAGAAATCTGTGGAAAAGTACAAGTCTTTCTTTTTAGTATGGATATTAAATACTTCCACGAAGTGAAGCCTGAAACAGTAGAATATATCTCTGATGAAGTTCTTGCCTACCTTTTTGCCGGTGCTTGGTACTTCATTGTGCCTCAAAACACTTTTTATGCTGGTTCTTCTCTTAAACTTCTCCAATCACCCACAGCTTCCCTTAAATCTTCCTCGACGGTTGATGATCCTGGCATCTTTATAGTGAAATCAGCAAAAATCATTTTTTCCATCTCACAAATGATATTCTCCTTAATAGTGTTGCATTGCAATTGAATTTTGTGTATCCGTATGAGAAGCAACCTTTAAATACGAGTACACTTATCTTCACGCAAGTTTATTTCTGGCTGAAATTCTCTCATCACCCATTTAGTTGCCTGGTATAACTTTCTACTTTCATTCTCTTCCTCAATCTATTCTATACAGTTGGGTGAATTCTTCTCGGGTCTTCCACCGGGTTAATATCTCCATAGTTACCAACGTTTTGATTCCCAACTCGGTCATCGTCTTCAATGAAAGACAATGACTGAGTCGGGAATTGAAACATCGGCAGCTGTGGATACATTAACCCGGTGGAAGACCCGAGAAGAATTCACCCAACTCATATGCCGGGAAAGCACCAGATCTTTCATTATTCTATACAGCTTCTGAGATATTCTTTCCTTCATTCCATTTGTTTTTCTCTGTATCTTTCACAATCCTGTCTTGACTCCCTCTGAATAATGGTCAATCTATGTATTTTCTTTGTATAACTTTCTATGTCTTTCCTATGCTCATTATCTACCCTTTGTCATTCTACTCTAGCTTTCTTTCTCCTATATCCTCTTTCACAACTTCTTCCTAGAATTCTTTATTGCAGACCATTTTCTCTCTGCTGAATAATGCTTGTCCAACTCCTCTATCTTCCATTTTCTTATCCAATATATCCTGATATTAGTTGATAAATTTTGGATTCTGTAACATATCCACATTCCATCTAGATATCTTGTGTCCCTTAAAAAATTTTATATTAGAATTTTTCCCTTAACTGAGCTTGTACCAAATAATGATCTGAATCGAAGTTAGGAACAAATCTTACATCTATAATTGAATATGCATTCCTCCTGGACACCATTATGGAATGGTGATTAACCACTTCCATATCTGGCAGCTTCCTGGTTCCTTTATGTATGCTCTTTGCAGATGATACTACATAAATCAATCATTCAAAAGAATTAGAGCAAGTGAAAGATGTAACTGATAAAACCTTCCTTAACTTCCAAAAATGTTCTCTGCCAACACATTATTTCTAAACACATGAAAACTGTAAACCTTATTTGTAGTATGAACAACATACCTTTTATATATTTTAGGCTTAACTTTGTGGAAATCCATTATCACTGAAGCAAAAAAATGTATCTTTCTGCTAAGTTTTTTATTTGGTGCAAACAGTTTCAGTGCATCATCATCAGGTACAAAGTTTCACATGCAGGTCAGTTATATATATATTTATATATATAATATATATACATATATTATATATAAAGGCAACGGGAAACCACCTCAATTATATTTCCCAAGAAAATAATGATGGACAACATAGCAAAATTGAGTCCTGGCAACTGTGGGACCCGGCCCAAGGGGCACTGTGTCATGCTCAGCAGCGGCAGAGGCAAGGCTTCCGCGGTCGTCATCCCATGAAACCCTTGCGGGGGAGAAATTACAGCACCAGGACAGAAGACGCAGAAGAAGACGAAAGTAGTTAGAATAGGAACATGGAACGTCAGGACAATGTTGAGGACAGGCAAATTAGAGAATATTAAGCGAGAGATGGAAAGAGTTAATATAGATGTTTTAGGTCTCTGCGAGGTGAGATGGAAGGATAGGGGGGATTACTGGAGTGATAATCATAGAATAATATACAGCGGCAGGGACGAGAGCCAACGAGGGGTTGCCGTAATATTAAATAAAGGGGTAGGAAGAAGCGTAGTCAACATAGAGCAAGCAACAGATGGAATTTAACTCGTAGAGATTAAAGCAGAGCCGACGAACTTGGTCATTGTTCAGGTATACATGCCACCGAGCAGCCACAAGGAGGAAGAAGTCGATAGGATGTACGATGAGTTAGAGGATATAATCCCATGTTTTCCTGCAGGGAAACATTTGGTAGTGATGGGGATTGGAATGTGACGGTAGGCGAAGGAAGAGATGGTGGTGAGGTAGGGGACTATGGGTTAGGCACGAGGAATGAACGCGGGGAGAAAGCAGTTGAATTCTGCTGGAGACAGGGGTTAGTCATCACCAACACATGGCTTAGACACCACAAAAGGCGTAGGTATACATGGAAAATGCCAGGTGACTCAGAAAGTTATCAGCTAGGTTATATTATGGTTAGGCACAGGTTAAGGAAGATTATGATAAATTCACACAGTTTGCCAGGAGCGGATGCGGACTCAGACCACAATTTAGTTGTTATGAAGTGTAACGTCCGTTTCAAAAAGATAAGGCAAGGGCGGCAGGTTAGGAAATGGAATGTAGAAGTGCTAAATGGATTAACGAGGAAGGAGTATCAGCAGGCTGTAGAGAAAATGATGGATGACGGTAAAAAACTGAGTACTATCGAAGAGAAATGGGAATGTATCGAGACAGTGATTTTGAAAGCCGCAAAAGACACCATAGGAACCCTTAACGGGAAAAGGATAAGGAAACCATGGGTAACGGATGAGAGAAGAAGATGGAAAAATGTAAACACAGAGTTAGGAAAAATGAAGTACAAAGAGTTAAACAATAAATTGAGAAGGGCCAAAAATATAGCAAAACAAGAATGGTGGAAAACTTAATGCGAGGATATGGAAAGTTTACAGAGGTAGGGTGAAATTAGTGCGCTATACAGCAAGGGTAAGTTATTATCGGGAAATAAGAAGGCAAGATCTGTGCTAACAGTTAAAGATAAGTGGAGTAAGATAATAGTAAAACCAGAAAAAATCCAAGAGAGATGGAAGGAATATATAGAAACACTGTATGGTAGAGAACTTAGGTTCCAAGGCCGACAAGGTTAGACATAGAAAAGGAACATGACGTAGAAAAAGATAGCTTAGGCCCAGGCATACTCGACGATGAAATAGAAAGGGCATTAAAGGAGATGAAAGCAAATAAGGCCGTGGGGGTAGACAACATTCCTGTGGAACTGTTGAAATGTTTAGGAAAATGTGGGAAGGCGACTCTATATGGACTGATTCGTAGTATCTATGAGGAAGGAATCTGGCCGGAAGAGTTTGTGAGATCAGTGTTAGTTCCTATTCCGAAAAGGTAAAGGCTACATTATGTGAGGATTACAGAACAATAAGTTTGATATCCCACGCAGCTAAAGTTATTCTCAGGATCATCAACAAAAGGATAGAGAGTAAGGCAAATGATTACTTAGGGGATGATCAGTTTGGGTTAAGGAAAGGAAGAGGTATGCGTGATGCTATTGCAGTAATGAGATCAGTAATCTAGAGGAATATAGAATACAATCAGGACGTTTTTGCCTATTTTGTAGATTTTGAAAAAGCGTTTGATAGAATGAATTGGGAAAAATTAATGTGTGTATTGCAGAAAATAGGAATGGATTGGAGGGACAGGAGACTGATCTGCCACCTGTACATGTCTCAGACTGCTCAGGTGTGAGTGGGGAACGGAGAATCCGGATGGGCAGTGTTAGGAAAAGGTGTAAGGCAGGGTTGCCCATTGTCACTGGTGCTGTTCAACATATATGTGGAGGAAATGATTAAGAGGTGCGATGAAGGATGAAGAGGTACGCGTGATGCCATTGCAGTAATGAGATCACTAATCGAGAGGAATACTACCTTGATCACAAAGTTCCCGGAATTTATTCAGAAAATTAAAAATACAAGTTTATTCATCTAAATCTATATTGTCCCCTTCAAAGTAATCCCCATCGACTGCAACACACTTATGCCAGCGCTTGATCCAGTCCTCGAAACATTTTTTATATTCGGTTTTCGGTATGTCCATCAGTGCTTCCTGCGATTTTTCCATTACTTCCTCTCGGCTGCTAAAACGCATTCCCCGTAATGGTTTTTTAACTCGATTGAACAGAAAGAAGTCACAGGGAGCCAAATCAGGTGAATTCGGTGGCTGTTGGATGGTATTTGCTGCATTTTTCGTCAAAAAATTACGAATAATGATAGCACTGTGCGACGGTCTCATCGCACTGTGCGACGATTTCTGGTCTCTTTCGGCGAATTGCTTCATGCAAACGTCTCATAACGCCCAAATAATACTCTTTGTTTACTGTCTGGCCTTCTGGCAAAAATTCATGATGCACTACACCGTTGTAATCCATGAAAACCGTCAGCATTGCCTTCCTTTTTGACTGAAAATGACATGGTTTTTTTGGTCTCGGCTCATTTGGTGAACGCCATTCACTTGCCTGATGTCTGGATTGCGTCTTGTACTCATAAACCCACGTCTCGTCTCCAGTAATGATCCTTTTGATGAATGTGGGATCGGATTCAGCCTCGCAAATCATGTCTTTTGCGACGCCAACACGGTCTCTTTTTTGCATGAAATTGAGGTCTTTTGGCACCAACTTTGCTGCTACACGACGGAAACCCAAATCATTAACCACAATGTCTTGGGCGGATCCATAGGCAATGTTCAAGTCCTCCGCTATTTCTCTGATGGTTAATTTGCGGTTATTGACCAACATTTCTTTTACTTTATCAATTTTTTCACCGACTTTCGATGTCGATGGTCTGCCACTGCGTTCATCATCTTTGATTGACTCAAGACCCCTTCTGAACCGCTCGTGCCACTGGTAAACGACCGTTTTTTTTAGAGAATCGTTGCCGAAACACTTTTCCAACATTTCCAACGTCCGTGCGCCACTAAATCCGTTTTTTACGCAAAATTTAATTCAAGTTCGTTGTTGCAAATTTAAATCCATTTCTGCAATTATAAAAAATCGCCAACACACACAGAGATAGATGTACTCTTGGCTACGTAACTTTTGCAAATGTCAAGTTATGACACTAAGATTTAAAGGGAATATCAACAACAGATGTACCAATTTAACAAAAAAAACAGAACTCAAATCGGAACGATGGGAGCGCCACACGGTGGTTATTCCGGGAACTTTTTGTTCAAGGTAGTATAGAATACAATCAGGACGTATTTGCCTGCTTCGTAGATTTCAAACAAGCGTTTGATAGAGTGATTGGGAAAAATTAATGCGTGTATTGCAGAAAATAGGAATGGATTGGAGGGACAGGAGACTGATCCGCAATCTGTACATATCTCAGACTGCTTAGGTGCGAGTGGGGAATGGAGAGTCCGGATGGGCGGTGTTAGGAAGAGGTGTAAGGCAGGGTTGCCCATTGTCACCGGTGCTGTTCAACGTATATGTAGAGGAAATGATTAAAGAGGCATGGGAAGAACTGGAGGTAGGAATGAAAGTCAGAGGGGAATTTGTAAAATCGGTTAGGTTCGCTGATGACCAAGCATTAGTTGCTCAGTCAGCCAAGGGGTTGTAAGCATTGCTGAGTGAATTGGAGGTTCAGTGCGATAGATATGGGATGAGAATCAATATTAATAAAACAAAGGTTATGCGATTTTCCAGAAAGAAAAAGGTTTAAGCTAAATATTAAAATAGGCGGGGAAAGAATAGAGCAGGTAGAGCAGTTAACATATCTCGGAAGTGTTTTGGACCAATACGGTCAAAGTGGTAGGGATGTAAGGAGAAGAAATGCGCTAGGCAAGGAGGAAGGAGTTGATGACGGGGACATTGAGTAGGGAGGTTAAGACAAGACTCGTAAAAACTCTGAAATGACGGATGTACGGCACAGAAACGTGGTCACTGATGCAGGAGGATAGACGTAGAATATTTCAAATATATTTTCCAGATGGACACTATCCCGCTTAAAGGGAAACTATGGCGGCTATTTTGCCATAAAATATTGAAAAAGTAAATATTAGATTCTCTACTCCAATGATGACTTGAAGAAAAGTAGGGTTTGAATTCAACCAATAATTATGCTGTCCATATTAAATGAGATTGTAATTTTCCACACACTTCCAAGTCTGTGAACAATTACAAACATTTAATATGGACATCAAACAAGTCCAAGAAGTGAAACCTGAAAGGATAAAGTATATTAATAATTATGCTCCCTCATGGACTGCACTCTATGGTGACCTGTAGTAAAAATAGCCATATCGCAGTTATTTCTATGTTGTGATTTATTATTTGATTATTCTACAAGTATGATCAGTATTCTTATATGATGAGTGCATATATTAAAGAGGGTTAAGATATTTCTTAGGCTGTCAATGCACCTGGCAGGCCATGCATCCTGGAAATAAACATTCATATTTTCTCCCAGAGCCCAAGCCTAGAGATAGAGGATGTGGAACTATTGGCTGTTGATTAAGTTGTCACAAGCTAGAAAATCCTATAGCCAATAAAAATAATGAAGGAGAACTCCAATACCGGTATTTCGGTCACCAGGTGATCATCTATGGGGAGAGAATCGAATGGGAACTTGAACTTGGAAGAAGACTATGCACCAGGCACTGTCCCAAGTTAAGTGGGTGTTCAGGTCGGGGGGGGGGGTGAGGTATATATACCTGGAGGGGTTAGGTGATGGTCGGTAGGTGGGGGGGAGTTTGTTGAGGTCACTTGGGAAGGAGTGGGGGAAGAGTGGAGGCTATTAGGAGGGGGCTGCCTATTTTTGAATTTACTAACGAAGTTAAAAAGTGAACTGTTGATGATGCCTAGTTCATTGTTCATAAGTTTATTCTTGTTTAAGTGAAAGTGTAAACTCTCACATGCATCGAGTTTACAGTGTTGTATTGGTTTTAATAATGTTAAGTCATTTGGAGTGATGGAGTGTTCAGCTTCAAAAATGTTTAGTGACAGCTGATATTTCAAAACGTCCGTCCTTAAAGTGTGCTATTTGTTCCTAAAATCTGATTTTGGGATTACGTTTCGTCTTTCCAATGTAGGAGAGGTTGCAGTGTGAGCAAGTTATTTCGTAAATACCCGATTTGGCTAAATGTGGTGTTCTGTCTTTCGGGTTCCCTAAACACATAAGAAGAGTGTTACGGTTAGAGTGACTTCGGTACCAATTTGTTTAAAGATCTTAACAAGGCCTCGGGTTAATGTGGGGTAGAAAGGTAATGCGATAAATTTGTTATTGTTGTCTTCCCGTTGTGGTAGGAGTGTTGTATGTTTATTAGCAAGTTTTCTTTTTTTGTTTCTAACTAATTTGTCTATAATTTGGGGTGTGTATCTGTTATTAATGGCTATTTGTTTGATGTTTTCCAAATCTTTGAAATAGCATTGTTTGTTGAGTGGTGTCGTCAGTAATCTGTGTATGAGAAAATTAAAAGCTGCCATTTTTTGTTGAAAGGCATGGTGTGAATCTGCTCTGATGTAGTTGTCGGTGTGGGTCTGTTTTCTAAAAATGTCAAAATCTAAGACCTCTTGGTTTCTAATTACTAGTATGTCCAAGAAAGGCAAGGCAGTGAGTTGTGTTGTTCGACTTCAAAGGTGAATCTTATGGAATCGTGTTTTTATTTCAGCCGGTCCAAAAAGTCATTAATGTCACAATTGCTGGTGTCAAAAATGGCAAAAATGGACCCAAGTTGACAGGGTGATGCCCAGCTGCTGCCCAATTGCTCGGAGAAATCCTAAGGAAACAGGAAAAATGGATGAAAAATATATTGATGTGCAATGGGATGTTGAAAACTGTGATATAATGGAGAAAGTTGGCAAACAACAAAGGGCCAGGAATAGCATATTGGATGGGATGTAGGGAGGAAGGAAGGATACGGAGATGAAGATGGGCATGTTGTAGAGAAGGAGGTTGGGTTGGGTTTTGATAGGAGAGACAAGGTATTTATTTGGTAGTTGTGCTCATCCAAAACTTATATCTCAACCGATATATTACCTATAATAATGATGTATAATTCCTGGCATTGAGCATGTTTTTATATATATAGTTGGGAATATATATTTATATATATAGTTGGAAAACTTGAATGTTGAAACAAGATTGTAGGCATAGATTACAGGCTGATGAGATGTGGGTGTGGAAAAGAATGGAAAAGGTAGAGCAGATGGACAGAAAGTCAAATACAGAAGTATTAGGCATGGTGAGGCGGGAGAGAGATGCGGGGAGAAATGAAAAGAAGGCAGGATCTTGATTGGCAATGGGATGTTAAAGACCTTGACAGAGTGGAGGATATTAGACAAGCAAGGCAAGGGTGGGAAAAGGATAGACACATTAGATGAAATGAAGGGGGATAGATGGAAGGTGTGCAGGGTTTAAGTGCTCATAATTGTGTGGTGTTGCATGTTCAATTTGTGTCTGTTACAAAACCTACCTTAAAATAGTAGGCTACCAATTAATAATGAATAACCTGTAGATTACAGATATGCAGTATGTACCTATGAGTGTACATCTTTCATAACAAAGTTGGAATACTGTATTTTTTATATTGTACTGTATATTACAGTATTTTATATTGTATTGTACTGTATTTTACAGCCCAGGAGGCTGTAAACCCATTCATCATCATATGTAGACTACTTATTATTGGAATGTTTAGTATGAACCCAGACAAGTATCGCCTATTACATGGACTTCCCCTTGTTCATAATTAAATATTTGCTTCATCAGTCCTTCACTTTTCCTACTTGCATTCATGGTTTCCAAAGACCCATCGCCTTCCTCTTCCCTGCTCAACTAGCATTTTGCCTTTAAACACAGTCTTAAGAATCCCACCACCTCTCATTATCCCCTTCTTTCTCTTTTTCTGCCTTCAAATTCCACCAAGCCTCCTGTTTCCATTCACCACCTGTACAGGTTCATTGTATGTATGCATGATCCACCTTTCATCTCTTTATATTCTCAATTTTACAGTATGCCTTTACCTCAAAAGCCTCCAATAAGATTCATCCATTGACCTGAAAAGGCCATGTTCCTGGGCCAAATTGCATTAGCCTCCATATAAGTCTCTACATCTTTGCTTAACGTTTGTACTTAGCTTTCCTGTCACCAGTTCTCTATTCCTTACAATTGAACGTTAGTTAATGTAATTCTCCTAACATTTATTCATAGGTTGCTCCTGCAATGCATTGAACTATATGTAACTGCAATCACCTAGCAGCCTTGCCAATCAATGCTTGATTATCTAAAACCCATGGCACCTCTTTTTCCACTGATATTACCAATTAAAGGACTTTCTATTAATCCAGAATATTCTCTGTGCATGTAGAATTAAAAATAACTTCTAAAATGATAAAAAACTTTGGATAAATGATTTTTTAAACTTTTTAATTTTTTTTTTTAACTCTATGTTTTAAAACATAATACAAGAAAAAGTGCAGAGTGGTAAATATCAAAATTTACTCATCAATCAACTTAATTTTATTGCTTATTGATTGAAATTGGAGTAAATGTAGCCACTTTCTGCCTGGACTGTCTCCAACTAAAAATAGTCAAATATTTAATGGATATAGTAGGACGTATTCTTTATTTTGCCCAGTTATTTGACCATTTATGGCTGTTTCTAGCAAAGAGTGGATGAAAATTTCATTTGAGGCATGTTCCGTCTCTCCCTCTCGTCATCATTTTCACTCAACATTCCAGACCTCGACAATGGTGGTTTGGATGCGTGACCATGCTCCATCGCAATCAGTAAGAAAATAAGAAAAAGAAACTATGACTCATAGTTTTGGATTCTTCCTCTTTGGCCCAGGGAAACTATTCTGTTAGCAATTCAATTCAATGACAAAGTAACACCTTACTAGTCCAATTTTCATCATGAGTAAGGTGAACAGAAATGATCATTTAGCTAGGAAGAGGAGTGGAGGGCAACTCAACCCTTAATTTGGAGATGGGGGTGTTTTTCTTTTATACGTAATATAAAATCTCTCATAACATAAGTATGTTTAGCCTGCATGCTGGTTTCATTTATCTGATGAATTATAAACTGATTTAAGTATGTATCTATTCATGCATGGAAGCCATTTACAAGAAAGGTGGTACACAAAAAGTGTCCTTTATGTAATAAAGTCAAAAATGGTAAGACTTTGTCGAGAAGAATTAAGATAATCAACCACAAGAAAATGAATGTGCTTTTCTCCTCATGCCCATGCTTTAGGGCCAAATAAATTTCTTATGTACGTGAACTGTACTAGTGTCACGCATGACATGATATGAACATCATAAAAAACGAAAAAATGTTTAACTAACAATCACTGTTTAGCAATGAAATCATTTTAGGATGTGATTGGGAGAGTAATGTGACTGTTATAGGACCACCTATGCTAGGAATATGAATGTACATAATGAGATTCACGAGACACAAAAAGGCAAAGTTAGAAATTGCAAATCGAAGGCATAAATTATCGCATGGCATTCGTAAATTCATCACTTATTTAGTGTTTAGATGAAAAATGAAATGATTTTTTTTCTTTGAAGCTTAAGGAGCCGGGATAAATTTGAAAAAGTTCATGATCAAAACGAAGAAAAAATATGAAAACACAACGTACACTTCCTTATCTGCATTGCTAACGTTTTTTAAATAAATTTCTTAGAAGCTTTCTGCATCAGTCTAGAAAATTTATTTTTAGCGATTTTAATAATTATTTAAAGTTGAATATCTAAAAAACGATATGCGCAGCTAGAAGCCATACAGCTAGTATCAAGTGTCTCCCACTCCCGCGTAAAGAACTTCAACTGCTTTCTTTACGACAACACGAACGCAATCGGATAGAATGTCAATTCATAATTGTGCTGAACTTGGTCCTGAAAAGTAAACTTGTCCAATTTGAAACCGACCAGATTTTATCTATTATATTAAAAATTCGATAATTCATTAGAAGTTATTATTTTGATTATTTCATTCTAACAAATTTGTGTTTTTTAGTTTTAAGGAGAAGAGTTACCACACCATCAATCTAAATTTCAGCACTTCAATGACGAAATAAAATATGCTAAGTTGGGAATGTTAATATGCAATTTCTAATTGAAAACTTGGTAAAATAATTCCTTTTCCTTTAAAAGTATTAACAGGGAAATTAATAGCAAAAACCATGGTTGGAATGAGCGTAATTTCTTACCTATTCCATGAGCCTCATTTCCTCTTTGATATATGAATCTTCTATGAAAATGTTTACTTTTCAGTTCCTCTATATATTTTTTCTAACTTTGTTGGAATCTCTTCTTATTTCTTCTTCAACTTTACCAATAGCATCTCTTCTAGTGTAAATTGGAATTTCCTTTCTTATATCCAGACCTTCACCTTCCTGTACAGCGTGCCCATTTTACATTGTCTCTGTTAATTCTCCATGTCCTCATACTGCTCTTTCCATCATGTTTCCTTTACCTTTTTAATATGTCACCTTATGTTTAACTCTTTGTACTTTCTTCTCCATAATACTGGCATCCTTCCATTTACTTTGTGAGTCGGGAGATATGGTGAAAAGACTGTAAGTTGGAGGTATTGTGCTTTCTGCAAGTCTTAATGTGCACAGAACCCCTTCATGCCCTTGGTCCCCGTTGAAGGACAGTGTTTTTGCTGGCAACACAGTAAAAGACAACCCTGTTTCATCTGCATTGAAAACATCTTTAGGGCCTTCAAAATCTTTATTCCATCCTGAAACTTTCAACCAAGTTGCAGTCTCGAAGTCAAACTTCTACTTTGACCACCCTTGCGCACAAGAGGGTGTTTATTTTAAAACCTATCCTGCCAACCCATGGACACAGTGATATCTTTGATTCCCAATCTTCTGACAAAGTTGTGATCAAAGAGAAGTTTTTTTCTCAATTGAGGATGGGTTTTCTTGATTTATGTGGTCAGCAGGTGCAATAACGATGCATCATACTCTCCACTTATCATTTGTCCTTTTTGGGATTAATTAATTAATGTAAAGTTAAAGTATGAAAAAATTGTGGCCATCACCTTTTTGGCTGATATCACTGACTTCACAATGACAGAATTAATTTGTTTTACAATGTAGGGAAGTTATGTAGTTATTGGCAAACAACACAATAGCCAACAAAAAAGGACTTCTAACTTTGGCAAAATGAGAAGGCAGTAAAACCTTGCTAATCTAGACTGTTAAGCAAAATCCAGATAAACCTGTGAGTTTATATATGCAAATCCAAGGAGTTTTTCTTAAGTGAATTGACCTGGTTTTGTTTAATGGATGCATTTTTAACTTAAGAAAATGGTGCTAGTTTTCAGTAATAAATTTTAGTGGTGTTACTGTAATTTTCAGTTACCTCCGTTCTCTGGTATCCTTAAGTGATACTTTCCTCATAAGAAACACACCTATAAGGATAACTTACTCATCCAGCTGCTGAAATATATAAGGATACCACAGATAACAGTTTTTAATGCTAAAACATAATATAAATATCAGAATTTTATTATGCCGAATATAGGTTTTGACTTAAACATTCATCATCGTGATGACTTTGTAAGTGGAAACCTAAGTTGTACATAATAAAATGTGGGTGGAAGAACATTTCTTTTCTATATTGCTTCCACAAAGTGATGCTTCAAACCATTCTATTCATAATATAAATAGCCAAACACAGCTGTCAACCTAGAAGTTGGTTTGAAAGGTGACGGTAGAATTGAAACAACAATTTCAAAGTGCATTAGTGAGTGATTCCATTAACGTCGTGATATCTCCCATGATTTCTTTGACATTTTAGAGTTCACCCAGCACTGTGTGAAATTCAGACATCGGTGTAGGGGTGACATGTCCACTTCCTGTGCCACTAATGGTTTCCCAGGAAGTTATGGTACCAGAAATATTATTCAGCTTGGGCGAAAGCATGCCTTGGAGTTGAACCTGGGCCTCCCAGTCAGTGGTCCAATGCTCTACCACTGGACTACCATGTTCTCATTCCGTCATTGGTACACAGCTATGGTATGCTATGGAGATGTGTGAGAAGAAGAAATTGTTTTGAAAAAGTTTATAACTTTGCTTTCTTCTTTGAAGTTGTTTACAAAATGGAATCTGCTGTAGAGTTCTCAAATGTCCACAATTATTGTAGCATTTCTTTGTTCATTTAATCCATGTGCATGTATGATGCATCCAGGTTCCTTGATGTGGTGGGAGGACTTGTGCATTCCGAAGAACTCTAGAGATGTGCTGGTGGGAGCAATGTTAATTGCTCCTGGTAGGGTCGGTCACCCATGCCATATAGGTCGAAGGTTAGCAGCCAGACTAAAGGCAGTCTGTTCCTCTGTGAAGCAACTGCAAAGGGGTCTGACCGCAGTGGGGTGGCCATTGAGTGATGGTGTCACATTAAAAACACTAATGAGGTAGGCAACAGGAAACCACCTCCAAAATATTATGCCCAAGATTGCTATGATGGACAGTATAGAGAATATCACTGTAACATCCTCAGTCAGTCCTGAGGATGTTACAGTGTAAACGAAACTAGTCGACAAATAAAGTTTTATTCCTGTAGAAAGCAAAGATAATATTTAATTTCTTAAGTTAAACATGGATTTCTACAAAGTTAAGGCCTCACCATTCGGAGATAAATGTTTCATGGGATTACAGGTATCAAATTTCTGGATAATCTGAAGTTTAAGTAATCTGGACACTATCCAACGCCATATAATCTGGATCAGTGGGGGTTTACTTTACATGCTTTTTAAAAACTCCCTCTGATAATTTTTCTCCCAAATTACAGACAACATCCCCTTCTCAGTGACGGTACTTGTGGTCTCTGCCAAGCAGAAATGAATATCAGGCTATATACATTGCCTTTTTCCCAAGAATTTCCTTTTAGTTAGAAGCTTACCAACTCCATTTACAAATTACTCATGTCCTGTCTAAGATTGAATTTTCCATTTATTAGATTTCCTACAGAAAGGCTTTTAGTCAAAAAATATAAAAAGAAAACAAAATCTCTCTTGGCTCAGTAGAAACCATTGTCTATCTCATACTTAATAACCAAAAATTCCCTCTTCCCTCCCAACTGCCTTGCAGCAAACCTCTCTTCTGTTAACCTATCTTATGATGACATTACTCTTCTTAACAAAGGCTTCCAATTCTTTGCAAAAAAATACCATAATTGGCCATTGATAAACCTCCAGAAAATAATACTGTTACTGTCGAAGCCCAGGTATTGCCACATTCATTAGTGATGTGGTATTGGGGAATGTGGTACCAGCCAAGTCAAACCCTGTGTGGCTTTCTTGGAATAATCTCAATGCCTTCATCATCTTTTTCTAGGCGGGTATTTTGGAAACTGAGGCAGAAAACAAAAGAGGAGTTGAATGAGCAGCTGGCTGACTTCCAGCAGAGGCGAGCCTTGGGACACTTTTTGGCCCATCAGACTCCAAGCTTTACGAATGCATCAAGAATAAGGAAGCAAGAATTGTAGAGCCAATTTTCACCAAGTTGCTGGAGCCATGTCTGTACGCATCATTTTGCCCCCAACTGGCACCTCACTGACCTGAAAACATTTGACATGGGGTGTGCAAAGCAGGGTTTCTTTTCATTGAATTGACTCTGCTAATTTTTACCATTTAATTCTTATGTATTGAATAATTGACTGGGTGTGACAATGTGAGAATAGGAAAGTGCAACTTTTCATTGATAATAACAGCAGATATTGTGAAATGGTGCCATACTGTGCATATCTGTCCTCTGAGGGTCACCCGCTCCTTTCCTGATACAGCCTTAAGCGTGAGTGGAAATACTTGTCATGATCCTGTGGCCAAACTCACCTGGATATCCAACCATCAAAATGCGAAATGATTGCCACTTTCAGCAGGAGCCATTATTTTTCCTGTTGATTAACAATGCTTAAAACTTTTATAATATCATTTTCATTATTTGTTGGCACTTATTCATAGCTTGCCAACGTACGATTCCCGTTGATCATTGATGATAACATTTGAAAATTAACAAACGGTGTCACTAGCATTTCCATCCATTTACTTGAGATAAATACTAGTAATCTTATCCAACCACCCTCAAGATAACATGTAAATGATGAATTTGGCCGCTAATCTTTGCCATTCAATATTTAAATAAAGGTCTTTGTGAAGAGCCAGATATTTTTTTGCATGTGTACAACTAAATATTATTCAGTGGAACCTCATACTGTGAGCAAAATTCATTCGTAAATTTTCTCATAAATCAAAAGACTCATTCACTGTGGAGTGCCACCTGCCCCACCAAGGCCTATCCCCACCTGGTCAAAAGCTTGCCGATATTAACTGCAGCCTTAACCTCATTCCCTGGGGCATGCTCTCTTCTTTGTCTCCTGAAGAAGCCATGGATTTCCTGTATGCCCTGCTTGAGATTGTCATAAAAGACTTTGTTCCCTCTGTTCAGCAAAAGACAAAAAAATTCCCTTCCTGGTTTAAATGGGACACAATAATGATTCTTAGTAATAAGAATCATGTGTAGTATCAATCAAAACTTAGAATGACTACACTCGATGCATCTTCAGTGAAGTACGTCGTTACTCTAAATCACTTATCTGTTGTGATTACAGGGAGTATTCACACGTTCATCTATTACTTTCGATCCAAAAAAATTCTGGTCTTTTGTGAACCACCACCATAACCATTTATGAATTCCAGATGTAGTTACTCGTGAAAATGCAAATGCCGTAGGATCAGATAGGCCCACTATCTTTCTCAATTTATTTTCTGAATATCTTATGCCTCCTTCCAAATCATCCATTACCTACGCTCATTCCCTTATGCCTAATCACTGCCTTTCACAAATACAGATGGATCCTTAGGAGGTTTTAGAATACCTTTGCAAAATCCCCATCCATTGTTCTCTAGGCTGTGATGGTCTTTTAGACCTGTATTCATCCTTAACTGTGCACCCTCTCTTTCCTTACCAGTATATCTAACAGTGATATCTGTACATTTTGAATGTGTGTATAGACTTACAATGTAGAATTCTTTCAGTTGTTTTTTACTGAAAACAAATTTGATCTTTCAGGGATGACATAGAATCAGAAGCTGATATTCATCATACAATGCTCTCGCTTACCCTAATTACTGTCGCCGATAAAACATTTGGTCTTCGGTCCTTGCAGTATAGTACAAGGAGTATTACTGAGTATATAGTATACCCTTAGACCGGGGGGAGGGGGGAGGAAAATTGAGGGGAAGGAAAGATAGAAAAAGGGGGGGGCTGGGGAGGAGGATGGTGGGGGAGGGGGTTGGGCAAGGCGCGCTTGTGGGTGGAGAGCCAGGCGGAATAGAATGAGTGGGTAATGGAGGGTCGTGGGAGAGGGGGGGGGAGGAGTCCCTACCGGATTATCCCTTTACTGGGAGTCCCCAGCGGGGGGGGGGGGGGGGGGGGGGAAGTTGTGGAATTTTTAGGTTCACTATGGATATCTCGGAGGGAAAGGTTTAGGAGAGGGGAATGGGAGGTGTACAATAGGTCATTAACAATAATTTTTTCCTTGGAGCGAACATATTTTAAAATCTCCAGTTGCTCTAAAGCGTCAAGTCTATACCCTTTCTTCTCAACATGTTATATTTCTAGCTGAAAGTCACTCTGGTGGTCATACTGAGAAGAAAGGGTATAGACTTGACGCTTTAGGGCAACTGGAGATTTTAAAATATGTTCGCTCCAAGGAAAAAATTATTGTTAATGACCTATTGTACACCTCCCATTCCCCTCTCCTAAACCTTTCCCTCCGAGATATCCATAGTGAACCTAAAAATTCCACAACCTCCCCCCCCCGCTGGGGACTCCCAGTAAAGGGATAATCCGGTAGGGACTCCTCCCCCCCCCTCTCCCACGACCCTCCATTACCCACTCATTCTATTCCGCCTGGCTCTCCACCCACAAGCGCGCCTTGCCCAACCCCCTCCCCCACCATCCTCCTCCCCAGCCCCCCCCTTTTTCTATCTTTCCTTCCCCCCAATTTTCCTCCCACCTCCCCCCGGTCTAAGGGTATATATATGTTGGTCGCCTGTATGTCTGCACCTGAAGATGTCATTGTACGTCGAAACCCGGGTCGTGTGTTTGTGAAATAAATCTGTGGAATTACAAAGTATTATTTTATCCGCTTAAGTACCCCCACTTTGGCAAATATTCAGTGGAAGTATGCCTTCCATTCCATTGCGGACAAATGTCATTGATTTGATTGACGTACACTCGTCAGATTTTGATCAATTTCAATACTCCTCCCTTTGGCTACTACGCCACCCAAATATATATACCTCATGGCAAACAAGGGAGTATTTTCTTAGTGACGTATATATGCCAACATTAAATTACTTCATTCAATACTCCCATTTGGCTACAATGATGTCGAAATATGCATAACGGCACTAATTGGTGTCATTCTTCAAGTGACTTGAACATGTTAAATTTTGGCTAATATGCCGTCGAAATAAAGAGAGGAGTAAAAGGAAGGGGTCATTTCGCTCTAGTTAGGCCTCATTTGTAATATGCCGCAATTATTTGGGATCCTTGGGAGAATTAGTTGCTAAAAGAATTAGAGAAAGTTCAGAAAAATCCACCACATTCGTTAAAAATTGTTACGATAAGAAGACGACTGTGACAGGCCTCTTAGCGGATTTAGGCCAGGAGCCACTTGTGATGCAAAGAGAACAAGCGAGACTTAGACACTTAGAAAGGTTCACAACAAACGAGTTGAACGATGACAGCAAAGGAATTATTATGTATTTACTACGCCCACACTACTTAAGTAGATGAGACCACAAAGATAAAATAAGGGAGATAGATCCCAGTACAGATAGATACAAATACTCATTCTTCCCCAGAACAATCAGAAATCATAATAATAAGAAACCAAAGTCACTATAGAAAAAAAATAAGACATTTAATACACAAATTGGGACAAGATTTTGCATGAATGTCTCATTCCCCTCTGTGGGTGTGAATTTGCATGGACATGTTGGTTTTGCATGTGGTTTTATTCTCTTTTACAGGTGGTGACCTAATACCCTCTGCCACTTGCCCTTATGGCTAATTGCGGAGCATTGTGTAGATGTAGATGAAATGCCTTAGGCAATTCTTAGTTGGTTACCATGACATGATGTCCCGTGGATATAGGTGTGCAACATGATATTGGCGATGTCATTTTTGCTCATTATGGGGGGCCTCCTAACAGCAAATATGTCTCTATATTCCACTCCTTTTATAAATCACTAACATTGGATAAATACCGCAAAATGAGAAAATACTTCAAAATCATAAAACTTTCATTAACATTTATTAGGATACAAAAACAACAACATAGCCAATTTTTAATAACATGAGCACAAAAATGTTAACGGTTATGTAATCACACAAAATGTAACATTTATTTCTAACAAACCTTCCCCTCAAATGTAAACAGTTTGAACAAGAGAAGGCACATCAATTATCAATTTAAAAAAAGAAAAAGCTGCCAAGTTAGGATGCTATGATTAAAATTACATAATAGTTTCTACCTATTTATCACATATGCAGTGAAAACATGAACAATGTTAAGCCATCACAGGAATCCAGACAAAAATAATTCTCTTGTTTTGTTGTCTTAAAATTTGATTCAAATTTAAAACTTAAGCTTTTGAATACCAATTGACTTGTTTCTCGGGACAGTGGTAGAAAATTTAAAAAATACTCTTTAAGTGGGAAGGAACATTAAAATTAATTCATATTTATAGTACCAATCATCAGCGCATGTTTGATGAGGAAAATAAGCCAAATACATTCTGAGAAAAACAAAATTTGTACTTTTCCACAGTTTTATTTGTAACGTACAAGGCGTTTCAGTTTGCCGAACCACCTTCAGGTACTAGACAACTTGTACATGAAGATAGTTCGATGAACTGAAACACAATGTACTATATATTTCAAATAAAATTGTGGAAAAGTGCAAATTTTGTTTTTCTCATAATTACAAACTTCCACTACATCTCGCCAGAATCTGTTGGATATAAGTGAAATACTTGTTTTGAAAAATCGTGTACCCTTACTTTTCAAAGGATTTCCTAAAAAATTAGGATGGCTTTGTTTTCATTTTTTCACATTTGCTTGGATTCATTTTCTTGTCTGATTATTTTTATTGGGTCCGCCAACCAACTCTCTGAGTATTATTTATAATTTTTTAAATGAGCATGTTCTGAAGCAAAGGAAATTAATGCTTTTAAACTCTGTGGAATTTTGAAATTTCAACTGAAAATTAGTGCGAACTCATACAAATCAACAATATTGATGTATTTAAATAATCCTCATCAAAATGTCATGAAATCATACCACTTTGTCATAAAAATATTCTGTAAAGGATTGAATGTATATGTATCTTATTCATCTCCAAAAAATAAAGAACATAAAATAACGTAATGGAAAAAAGAGGTACATTTAATGTTTAGACTGCACATGGAGGCCAAGATAAAACATTTCTGTAATTTCAACGCCACACCTATATTATGAAATGCTCAAAATTTCTATATGATCATTACAAAAATATAGACGGCACACTTAGTATTGAGCATAAAGGCAAATCAAAAGGTAATTTTTTTACATGCCTTCAGGTGTCCCTAGCTGGATATTTTTTGATCTAACATTTGCTTTATCTACACAACTACTTATTCAAACAAATAGCACTGGATAATTCATTTTTGACACTTTAAAAAAAATTTCCCCAGATTAACTTTGGTAAAGGTTAACTGGAACAATTTAAACATGTTTCTTTGACCAATTAAATTTTCCCACTAGAATCCTCAAAATTGATGGAATTACAACAACTAATTATTTCAGCACACAATGAAATTTTCAGGCAACACAAATGCCAAGACCATGTTAAAGACTCTGGCATGAAATTACACGTACATGCGACCTTGAAGGTTTGGAATAGCTTTCCATTCCCTCGCATGGACAATCAATAGAAAATGTGAAAATCAACTCTTTTTCATGCTTCTCAAGCAGTCCAACTGTCACAAGTCGTACAAACATTTCTTACTAAAAATCAATGATCTTCACTAACTACAGTGTGATGTGAGATTAAAAGAAATGAAACGAGAATGGTAAAAATACACTCTCATTGTGCAGTTTACACAGCATACATGTTCTAAAATGCCTGGGTCAATGTTTTCTGAATAAAACAGAGACTTAAAGATGACTCTTTAAAGCTTAAACATTATAGACTACATTTCGCAGGCTTTATTGTGATGTTTCACCAAATAGCACTAAAAATATGTTCACTAAGGCACCAAATATTGATACTTCATGCAGCACTGGGAGCAGTGAAATTTGTTCATTCAATGTAAGGCAATGCCAATAAAATAGGCACTCAGGAGCCAAAACAATTTATGGATTGGCTAATTTGATCAAAGTGCACCAATATATTTTTTATCTTGATGAGCCTGCGCAAATGCCAAGAAAGCAAGGAGCCAGCAAAGGGTTACACACCACTTAGGCTCACTTTAGCAGCCATCAGAGATGTATGGGACGGAAATATATTATACTAGAGTGATACTACAGATCTTTTAGAGAATTTTTAATAGCACTGAAAATACGGCAAAGAAAAAGTATCAATTGGAAGTTTGTCCAGATTGTGTCTGGAGGACACAGCAGTGCTGTAAATACATTCCTTTGGCTCTACTCTTGCCACTAACTCGAGTAATCATATTTATGAGCATATCTATTAAATCACCGATGGTAAATTTCTATGAATTTGTCATCATGCTAACTGTAACAAAAGAAGGAATGCTGAAAATTTGGTTACATTAGAAGCTTACAGAATAGCTCTCAAAAATATTTAAAGACCTAACACTGATTGAATTGATTAAACTGCATTAGTTATGAAAGAGTAGGATTAAATTTAGTTTAATGCTGAAGGAAACAAGCAACATAGCTGAATGCTACTGGAAGCTTAGCAGACTGATTTCACCAAATACATGAATTATTTCATAGGACTACCTAAGGGAAAATAAATAACCAAAAATGATATTCCTGGAAAAAATGCAAAATTTAAATGAGTGTTACTGATGGCACCAATTTTGCTATTTTCAACAAATTGAAAAATAAGGAGAACCGTCCACTGTTACAGTGCTCAGCAACTTTCATGAAAAGTTTTTGTACCTTAACATGTTACACAAATATTCCAACACATATTTATCAATAGCAAACAAAAACTAACAGATGTGAAAAGAATATGTGATATTAAAACACAGTAATCAGCCCTAATAAGGTCGGTTTAGTAGGTGATGGTAGCGCTCACCCATGTACCAAGCCCGACGGCACGTGAATATTCACACATCAGGGTAGGGGGGCCAGTTCCTTTCCCTGTGCCCGTTATGGTTTCCCAGGAAGATCTGGTACCCGAAAAATCAACTAGCTTGGGTGGAGCTGCAGGTGCCCAGAGTGCCTTGCCCGGGAATCAAACCCAGGACCCTCCGGTCAGTAGTCTACCCACTGGACCACCGCGATCCACTATGAGAAATTATTTCACCCAAAAAGTTTTGTATGAAACATTTGGATACATATTTTCTTTGCCATTTGCTAGGATGGGCCCATAAAAGGCGGACAGAATAAGAAATATATATAAGAGAGACCTTAAGACAATTTGAAGAAAAAAGTTGCATTTGTTCAGTTTGAGTTTCTCAGTCACTAAAACACTCAAATGTTTGATGCTTACCAGAACTTACCTTATCATTTAATGGAACATGGCAAACAACTAATTTTTGGCATACATAATTGATCAGTACTAAATAATTCTCAATGAAAACAATTGCTAAAAAATAGGCTAAGGAAAACTATCAAATGTCACAACCACATCCACGACACATGGTCTCACGTCAACTTAGCGATATATGAATGAGGGCAGATGGCTAAGGCTGCCTTAAAAGGATGATTTGAAAAAATAACCATTCAACAATGAGAACAAATGGAAAATAAATTATTCCCAACTCAATAACAATTGTCTACTCAAAAAAATGGAATAGGATAAAAAAGACAAACCACTCTTTACGGATGTCAAATTTGTGGATGTCTAATATTTGAAGGTGAAGCTTCCAGGGTAGCCAGCAGAGACAGCACACCCAAAATCCTCAAATGAATGCAGCACAAGTATCCCTTCAAGGTGAACGGCATTACAGATAACTGTGGGGTGTGTGCCATGGAGGTACGCAAAAAACCCATACCACAAGAGGGTCCATGGCACCAGTCTTGGCAGGAATCAATGTTTGTTGCACCACCGAAGAGGAGTCATCACTCCTGCCTCATAGCAGTCGCTGTCACGGAACTCGAGTTTTCTTGCCTCCAATGCAGGATGCTGCGCCAGAGCCTCAGTTCAATGCCACCCCTGGAGAGCAAAGATTTTTAGGAATCTCAGAGTATTCATGTAGTTCATCTGGAAGCCTGTGAGTCTGGTTAGGAAATATTTGCAGGGGAGGGGGGGGGGCAAGAAAATTTTTTTATAAAAATAATCATAATAAAATTTATCATTTTTTATAATAATAATCATTTATAAAATAATCATAATAATGATTAAATTTTAAGTTCTACAATTACGAGACATTTTCAGAAAGTAAATGAACTAGAGTTTTATATTTTTAGAAAAAGTGCATTTGAAATAAAAAATACAGGATAGTGTTAATACGAGAACACTTGTTGACAACTTTTTCACATAATCGCCATCCCATTCAATGCATGTGGTGAGCCATGGCACAAGCTCCTTCATGCCATCCTCGAAGAACTCTCCCATCATGTTCTTCCCCTTCTTCAGAATCTCTTTTTGCACCTAGTTGAAAATTCAATTCAACCCATGTGTGCCTCAGGGAGGTGATGACATGATAATCTGAAGCCAGGGGATTATGGGGGATGGTTCAAAACATCCCAACCAAATGAGTCCAAGAGTGACCCTTAGCTGTGTGAGGACAGGCATTGCTGTGCAACTAGCAAACTCCCCCATCAGCATTCCCCTCCTTTTGTTTTGAATGCTCCCTTTGAAGTTTTTTTAAGGCCTAAGAATATCGTTGTGCATTGATGATGGTCTCCTCTTGAGGTATTAATTTCAGGAAAAGTATGCCTTTTCACCACCAAAACACTGAGGCCATGATGTTTTTGCCCGAAATTGTGGTTTTCAATTTTTTGGTAGATGGCCAATCATGTGATGCCACCATGACGTCTTTTGTCTCAGACGTGTAATGAGCCACTCACGTTTCACCTTCAGTCACAATAGAGCTCAGAAAATCCTCATGTGTGCTTTCAACCCAATTTTTTAGTGCTGCTCTGTCAGCTGTTTTAGGACCCATCTTGCACACAATTTCTGGTATCTCAGTGCTTCCGTGAGTTTCTTGTGTAAGAAAGACCTGAAGAGTTGTGGAAACATTGCAGAAATTTCACCCACTGTCAATTGGCAGTCTTTACAAAGAGTTTCCTCAAATTTTTTCACCAACTCATCCGTCAACAAAATGGAAGGTCTTCCACTCCTCTGTTCGTTATGAACATTTATTCTGCCTTCACTAACCCCCTTCAAAAACACTTCAAACAGCCTAATTCTGTTCATGACACCTTCACCGTAAACCATTTTGATTCGGAACAAAATGCCAGAAGGTGTTGTTCCTTCCATGAGTAGGAAGCAGATCACAGCTAGTGGCTCACACTAGGTAGGATTTCTTGGCGATATCTTTCACTCAACTGGACACTAAAATGTGACTTTACATACTTTCATGTTCCAGTGATGCTCCCTTTGGCCAGATATCTGTCCCACTCAGTGTTGCCAACCCTTAAAAAAATAACACAACCTGTGGAGATCACAATACACTTACTTTCAGAACATGCCTCAATATTTATTGATTAGGGTTAAATCATATCAGAAAAATCCACTTATCTAGGCAAAAAACATTTCCATTGTGTTGGTAACTTTTTATAACAGGTTAGAGGAGAATGGACTTGACTGGAATTAAGACTAGAGTCTCTGTTTTACTTCACAAAAATCACAATGAGGCTAAGTATTGTATGAATTTACAGGTAAAGCTATGTAAAAAATAGCTTTTTGCTTGCTTTTTGTTAGTGGGATGTTAGATCAAGAGTGTGTGCATTGGCAAATGGACAGAGGGGGACATATTCCAATGCAAAAAGAAAAGTTGCACCAAGCAAACACCTCCTTCCCTTTGTATACTTGCTGCCCATCAACCTTCATTATCTCCGGTTACTTTCACTAAGCCATTGGGATGGTGTAAGTCCAAAGTAGTGACATCAACCTACAGTAAGTTGACATAATATTAATAATAATTGAAGTATGGCAACCACACTGTCCATCGTTTGTATAAAAAGTATTGGGAAACGGTTCGAAAAACTAGATTTATTTCAGATACTGCTACAATACCTAGTACATACATCCCTTGAGTGTCGACACAAATTTTCCAAAGTATGTTTTCCATGACTCAAAGACTCCCTGGTAGATGGAAGGTCCTTAAGGGTGTGTGTGCAAGCTTATTTGACGGAACTTAGGGTCTCATGGTGATGTCCTTTGAGGGAGATTTTCACTTTTGGGAATAGGAAAGTCTTCTGGTGCTAAATAGGGACTGTAAGGGGGTTGGGGCTTTAGTGCTGGTAGAAATACGAGGCATGCTCATAAAGTAAGGGCCGTTTGGTCACAGGAAAAAATATACTCATATGAAACACATTTTATTGACACTTTTAGTTAGCAACAAACCTACTTCACTTCTCTACACAATCGTCATTCACTTCTAAGCATTTTTCGTACCGCTACACCAGCTTCTTTAACCCCTCTGCATAGAAGCTCGCCGCCTGAGAGTTGAACCAATTAACAATGCCATTCTTGAGTTCCTCTTTGGTTTTGAAACGTTGTCCACCGAGCCAATGTTTCAAGTGCAAGAAGAGGAAGTAGTCACTAGGTGTAAGGTCAGGACAGTACGGTGGGTGGTTTAAAGAGTTCCCAACGACCCAAAAACTCTCGTCCACTGGACATTCTTTGCTCTTTGTGGTGGTCGGTGAGCATTTTCGGTACCCACCTTGCACACAATGTGTGGTATCCGAGGTTTTCCGTAACAATATTGTAGACAAGAGTGCGACCAAGTTGAGGAAATTGTTCAGCTAGGCCATTAATTGTCAATCGACGATCACATCGCAGTTTTTGTTCCACTTGCGAAACAATTTCATCGGTCAGAATACTGGGCCTACCACTTTGCTCTTCGTCATGGACATTTGTTCGTCCATTTTTAAAATCACAGCACCATTGTCTAACCTTTCCTTCACTCATAACTGTAGGTTTATAAACTAGGCATAATTCCCGATGAATTTCAGCAGCTGACAATCCTTTTGCATACAAGAATCGTATGACAGAACGCACTTCACAGCTGGCGGGATCAACGATTGTCGCGGACATTGTTGTTTGCATGCACGGACAAGCAAACGACTTCTGAAACAAAACAAATGCTGCTATAGCTTCTCAATGAATCAGTAGATGGCGCTGCAGGAGCAAATCTGTGTTCTGAAGCACCAATATTTAAATATAAGCAAACGGCCCTTACTTTATGAATATGCCTCTTATCATTGACCAGATATTCTCGGTAAGACAAACAATGGAGAAATGCTAAGAATATAATGTTGACTTGCATATACTCTTGATTGACTTCAAACAAGCCTTCGACAGTGTGAACAGGAAAGAGATGATACGTGTGTTGAGAGGTTATGATATTCCAAGGAAATTAATTAGACTGGTTCAATTGACATTGCATGAATCACAAAGTGAAGTCTTTATTAGGGGGAGAGCAAGTAGAGCATTTAAGATGACCTCGGGGGTAAGACAAGGAGATGCTCTCTCAGCCAAGCTATTCAACCTGGCAATACATAATGCAATGAAAGAATTGAAACTAAGAGGGACCATAGTGCATAAATCCCAGCAAGGATTCGCATATGCAGATGATATAGCACTAATTGCACGAAATGTGAATGACCGAAAAGAAATGTTTAACATTTTAGAAAACACTGGTAAAGAAATGAGGTTGAAGATTAATGAAGAGAAGATCAAATACTTGCAAATGTCAGCTTCTCAGAACAAGCGGGACCTACAAAACATAATAATTGGGAATTATAAGTTTGAGGGTGTCAAGGAGTTTACCTATCTAGGAGTCAGACTTAACAATGAAAATTAGATATCCACAGAGGCCAACCAAAGGGTAATGGAAGGTAACAAGGTATATTTTGCAAATGTAACACTCCTCAAATCAATGTTACTATCAAGGAATACAAAACTGAAGATCTATAAAATACTTATTAGACCCATTGTAACTTATGGAGCCTAGACCTAGACATTAACAAGTCAGGATGAAGAAACCCTTAGAAAATTTGAAAGAAAAATCATAAGGAGAATCTATGACCCAATTAGCGAAGGAGAGAGATGGAGAATTAGAATGAACATGGAGATAAATGAATTACTAGAATGAAAGGACATAGTTAGATTTGCCAAGTCACTGCGGCTGGTGTGGTTGGGGCATGTAGAAACGATGGAAAATGATCGAATGCCCAAACTCATACTTAATAGCAAGATGGAAGGAGTCAGAAGAAGAGGTAGACCAAGAAAGAGATGGCTACAGGATGTGGAGGATGATTTGAAGGCAATGGGAGTTACAAAATGGAAGGAAAAAGCAAGAACAAGAACTGAATGGAGGCATATCACATCCAAGGGCCACACGGGGCTGTAGAGCTGAAGATGAGGATGAAGGGGGTTGGAGAATCATCGTGATATCATTGCAAAAGGTCTTCCCACACAGACATTCCACTCTGCTCTGCTCTTGGTCGTCCATCAAGATCTTCAGGATGAGTTTTTATCACAGATCTTTCGCATTGCCATATTTTCAGTGATAATGGTGTGAACTGCCATTAATGCCAATACGATCTGTGATAATACACCCACTTAACGGAGTCGGAATTCAGCACTCTGCACACACATTGCATGTTGCTGTCGGTTCATAATGTCAGCAGCAGCTGTCCAGCATGGAACTCTGCTTTCACAATCTCTCGGCCATCTTTGAAGAACTTGTGACACTGTTAAAACTCCAGTTTGTGATATGCTTTCATTGTTGAACACTTGGCGAACCATGCCCAATGTCTCTATACCCGATTTCTCCAGTCTAAAATGAAATTTGATGGCTTACCACTGTTCAATCATTTGCTGCAATTTTGCACTTACAAATGTCACCAGATAGGGTTCCACTAAAAACACGATACTCTCGGGTGATTGGTACTTTGCGCACCTTGGAGGTCACCCCCCCCCCTACCACTGAGTCTGCATTTTGCGAGCATGCTGCAATGTACAGTAAAGTCAGGGAAAAAATGTTCCCACTACCTTTTATACAAACCGATGTAAACTCACTTTTTGGAATTTGATTTCAGATTTGAAAGTTTTTTGAAATGATTTGAAGAGCAAATCCACTAAATGAATTGGTTGACATAATCCAGTCTGAAATGTAGTTAGCCTTACAGGTTACACATATGGACAGGGATCAAAGGAGAAGGCGGATGATGATTCTGACTATGCTACTCATTATTTAGAATGTAATTCACAAGGACTTATTAAAACTTATTAGAACTGATTAACTTTTAATAATTCTCTAATAGCATGAAATTACTTCAAACATTTGGAAATTTATTCATTTTGGAGAGGGCTATACTGTATGTAGACTTTGCAGTCAAGAGTTATGGCCATTTTGAGAGGAGACAAAAATCACAGCGCATTCAGACGTTTTGTGGGAGAGACACATCTCATTCTGGCTTCTGAGGGCCAATCTCACTCCAAAACAAAAGAACTGGCAGAAAGACGTTGAGGTAACTTCCCACAGATTCAACTTGAGCTGGAATGAATTGATCAGCCTTATTCTTTTTATTATTCTGCAATTTGAGCTTTGACTAAGAAGTGAATCACTATTAAGGGGTAGTGAATACTTTATGGCATATCCTTCATTTTCTCCTTTAGGTTCCCTTGAGCATCAGTATTTTAGTAGCAGAAGTATTTAGGGGAGGCAATCGACTGCTGAGGTCATATGCACCATTAGGAATGGATAGGAAAGGATGAAGGGTGGAGAGAAACCTGGCGTGGGGCATTAGCCTATTCTTTTAATGAAAAGCACCAAGGGGTCCGTAGTCTAACGTCCTATCTGACGGACAGCATACTCGCTCAAAGTGCCCTCCATAAAGCACCTCAAGTAGGGAATGGGATATCACTGAAAAACATCTTCTGCCTTCAGGATTTGAACCTGGGCCTTTGGGTGGGAAGCAAGTACGTTAGCCACCACACCATCCCGATCCACATCAGTATTTTAGGCAGTTACATCCATATTGTTTTGAAATGACTTGTGATCTGTGTACAGGAAAGTTCACCAATGGCTTGTAGATTATTTGTTACCCCTGCACGCTTTCCCCATTTCAGTTAGCTAGTGGGACCTACTGCTGTGCTCTATCAGGAACCTTGGAGCATGCCAATAACTTCAGTATTCAACGCAATGAGTTATGTACTGGGATGAAGTCCTTCATTTGTTGTCATTCTGAGTAAAGTACCCGAGGGAATGGCTCAATAAGGGAACAATTTTTCAGAGAGCTGGCCGTAAGATATACCTGTATGACATAGATCAGCCATCACAACATTAATTTACACCTGTAACCCTCTCCAACTGTGACCACTGTACCAGCAACAAGTCTCCCATCCAAGAGAAATCCAATAGTGCATTAAGTGATGCCATTAAAAAATGTAGATACACAGAAAAACTATAGAATACGATTTCAACACCCCTTTAACTCTATACTCCAAATCCTGATATGATATAAAGAAATTATTCCCCCTTCTCGATAACCTCTCTTTTATATTATGCCCCTCGTCCTCCAAACAACCCTGGATGGTCCCTGGATCCACAAGGCTTTTTATTCCACCACCAACTCTTCCTCAAATCAAAAGAATTTTGATTGAAAACTAAAGTTCATATAAAAGTACTTGGAAACACCGATTAATTTTTCAACTTTAATTTTTTCAACGTGTATTTATATTTTTCATTTTGTAGTAAATACAAAAAGAAATCTATTGGAGTTTGTGAAAAATTGTCATATCCATATATATTCTACAAGGCAGAATGAGCGGCTGCACGTTTTATATGCACGCACAAAAAGTGCAGGTGCTGGTCTATATTTAATGGGCCTTCTACTTTATGATAAACTCCCATCTGAGATTAAGGCCCAAAAAAGTGTGGCTGCATTCAAGGTCAATCTACTCAGGTACTTAAATTTAACAATGTTTTATTCAATTGCTGAATTTCTTGACAATGCATGACATGCATCTTGTATCCACGTATGTATTTTGTTACTTTCTCCTGACCTGTCTTTTATCATGTGAAACAGTTGTAACAACTTGATCGCTGGAGAAATGAAATGTATTATTGTCTTTCATTTATTGTTAAGAGCCCTTACTGTAGAAATAGGCCTTGTATAACTAAAACTCTGACTAACTATATTTATACACATGATGTAATAATTAATATGTATTACCTTAGTCCAACTCGGCGCAAGTCACCTCGTGTCATGTAGAGACGAACATCATCCAGGGTGTAATCTTCATTAACAACCTTAAATAAAAAAAACAATTGTATTCATTAAATATTATTACTCCAGGAATCAAAGCATTGTATTGCATATACCTTATTTCCAGGCCCTTGAGATGTACCAGCACAAAAGACACAATGTGATTTTTAGATTGGAAATAGCAAAACATTCTTGGATCAGACCAAAAAGGAACAAAGTATTTCAATGTTAACACTTAATGCAATTATAAAGGACATATGCTACTTTATAAACGTTTATTGACTGCAGGATCCCACATACACTTTCCTCATTACTAAATCTTCAGTAACAATGCGAAACACAGCATTAGATGGCAAGATCAGTTCATTGGCAACCATCTTGATACTCAATTGATGGTCAGAGCCCAAAAATTGTCGAACATGAGCCACTATGTTGGTTTTGCTGGTTGATGGCCGCCCAGAGTGTTGTTCATTGTGAATCTCTTCTCGATCCTCCCTGAAGGCCTTTAACCACCTTGAAACTTGTGAGTAGGACAGAGAAGAGTCCCCATAAGCCTCGCGAATCATTTTGTTTGTCTCCTCAAGAGATTTTTTTCAGCTTAGTACATAACTTAATCACATAACGTTGTGCAATCGTCAATTCCATTTTTTCTGTGGCATGGCTGGCGTGCCAAGGTTTACAATAACTGACATCCTGCCACTTCGACAGCTTGGAGAGCACTGATACCACTTTTACAGCAAAGCTTAGCACCCCCACCCACTCCAAGTGGTTTAATCCCACTCCGACCAATAGGAGCGACACGAGAAATTCAATTGCTTCACTTTTGGAATGCACCCTGTATTTGCCATCACTGCTGGTAAAATCATACAAGGTTTGTATGAAAAACAAACTGCTAGATGTGTCACAATCAGTGAGGTGTTCTAGCTGCATCTTTGAGAAGTAAAACACTGCCTTGCTCGTGGCCCTATCTCAACTTCTCTCCGCACAACACCAATTCTTGTTTGAGCTTGCAGACACTTGCTGCACAAATTCAAGGATTGGTGAGAATGAAGGTGTTGGAGAAGCAGCATATGCACATGGCATTGGTTTTAACCTTGGTAAAAGTGCAACTGAAACTTATGCAATGATTCAAGAGTCATTCGGCAATGAACTTAAGATTAGAGCACAGAGTTTTCATCGGTAAAATCACTTCCAGTCCGGACAAACCTTGACTGATGAAGAACTGAGAAGTGGATGACCATCAACATCAACGAAATGATGCCCACGTCAACAGTGTGAATGATTTAGTGCGAGCAAACCATAAATTAGCTGTCAGGGAGATTACCAATAAATTTGACATTAGTGTTTAATCATGTTTTACCATTTTGACAGAAATTTTGGGCATGCAGTGCGTCACATCCAAATATGTGCTCTAAGTGTTCACGGATGAACAGAGGTAAAAACATCTTGGCCTCTGCCAGGAAGTGCTATATCATTCAAATGACAACTTAACTTCTTAATAAAAATCGTTACAGGCACAAAACCTGGGTTTATGGCTATGGTATAGAAACCAAAGCCCAGTCTTCAAAGTGGAGGGAGCTATCTTCCACACGAACCAAAAAAGCTTGGATGTCACGATCAAACGTGAAGGTGATGTTGATCAATTTGTTCGATCGGGAAGGAATTATTCATTATGAATATATCCCTAATGGACAAACAGTGTATGGACAGAACTATATACAGGTTATGCAAAGGTTAAGACATGCCATGTTACGGAACAGACCACAAACATGGACCAACAAGTGCAAGTTGGTGCTTCCATCAGGACAATGCACAGGAGCACACATCATTGATTGTAACTTAGTTTTTCACCAAAAACAGCACACTGATCTACATTTACATAAATACTGTGCGAGCCACCAAAAAAGGTGTGTGGCAGGGGGTGTAGCACCATGAGGGAAGGGTAAGGGATATATATATATATATCGGGGCGGATGCTCTACCTATTGAGCTAATAAGGAAACCTGATTTACCTTGAGATCTGCGATCTTATATAGCGCCAAAGTGCTCCAATAGATGTTGCCCGAGAGATGGCGTTATGGAAAGAGATGGCGGAAATGGCGAGAGATGGCGGAAAGTGGAAGGTCCGTGGTTCAAATCCCGGATAAGGAAATATTTTTACTTTCGTGATCTGCTCAAAAACCGCCTTCCCCACATGTCCTGTGTTCGCCTTTTATGTGTTTTCCTATCCCCTTTCCTTATACCTATTTCTGTTTGAATGAATATTTGTGCGCCGTATGGCGGGATTTTCAAGTTTGAATATGTGTTTGGCCAATGTGGCTCGTCTCTTCTTCTGGCTATGCGTGCCATGAAACGCACCGTTCCTATCCTTTATAATATCGTATGAATGCTTTTCTACTATCCTTTCCCCTTCTTGTGTCCCGTCTATTTCTCCTTTGGTGGGTGAAACAGCTCCATAACGCCATCTCTTGGGCAACATCTATCGGAGCACTTTGGCGCTATATAAGATCGCAGATCTCAAGGTAAATCAGGTTTCCTTATTAGCTCAATAGGTAGAGCATCCGCCCAGAAAGTGGAAGGTCCGTGGTTCAAATCCCGGATAAGGAAATATTTTTACTTTCGTGATCTGCTCAAAAACTGCCTTCCCCACATGTGTTGTGTTCGCCTTTTATGTGTTTTCCTATCCCCTTTCCTTATACCTATTTCTGTTTGAATGAATATTTGTGCGCCGTATGGCGGGATTTTCAAGTTTGAATTTTCTCTATTTCTATTTTTTGATTTTCAAGTTTCAATATATATATATATATATATATATATATATATATGCGGGTCGCGGTGGTCTAGCGGGTAGAGCGTTGGACTGCTGACCAGAGGGTCCCAGGTTCGATTCCCGGGCACTTTGGGCACCTGCAGCTCCACCCAAGCTAGTTGATTTTTCGGGTACCAGGTCTTCCTGGGAAACCATAACTGGCACAGGGAAAGGAACTGGCCCCCCTACCCTGATGTGTGAATATTCACACGCCGTCGGGCTTGGTACATAGGTGAGCTCTACCATCACCTACTTAACCGACCTTCGGGTTGATTACTGTGTTTATGGTTTTTTTATATATATATATTTTTTTTTTAGGTAATCTACCGGTTAAGGTAGGTTTTTGGATGGACCCAACTATCAAATAAACATTTTGTGACTCCCCACCTAGCAAACTAATCTATATCAGGTCCCTCTTCATCTCGGTGTACTTCTTTCCTCCCTTCATCTCGTCTAACATCCCTATCCTGTTCCTACCCTTACCTCGCTTGCCCAACATTCTTCCCTCTATTACCCTCTTCAACATTCCACTACCGCTCAATACGCCCTTCATCCATTTTTCCTGCCTCCATAGGATTTCTCTCAACAAACCCCTCTCCTCCCCCACCATTTCTAGTACTTCCTCATTTGTTTTCCTTTCGGTCCATTTCACCTTTTCCATTCTTCTCCACACCCACATTTCAAAAGCCTCCAATCTACGTCTATCCTCCTGCTTCAGCGACTATGTTTCCGCGCCGTACATAGCTACGCTCCATATCAGAGTTTTTACGAGTCTTGTCTTAACATCCCTACTCAACGTCCCCGTCATCAACTCCCTCCTCCTTGAGAAAGCCTCCTTGCCTAGCGCAATTCTTCTCCTTACGTCCCTACCACTTTGACCGTGTTGGTCCAAAACACTTCCGAGATATGTAAACTGTTCTACCTGCTCTATTTTTTCCCCTCCTATTTTAATATTTAGCTTAGCCTTTTTCTTTCTGGAAAATCGCATAACCTTTGTTTTATTAATATTTATTCTCATCCCATATTTATCGCACTGAACCTCCAATTCACTCAACAATGCTTGCAACCCCTTGGCTGACTGAGCAACTAATGCTTGGTCATCAGCAAACCTAACCGATTTTAGGAATTCCCCTCCGACTTTCATTCCTACCTCCAGTTCTTCCCATGCCTCTTTAATCATTTCCTCTACATATACGTTGAACAGTACCGGTGACAATGGGCAACCCTGCCTTACACCTCTTCCTAACACTGCCCATCCGGACTCTCCGTTCCCCACTCGCACCTGAGCAGTCTGAGACATGTACAGGTTGCGGATCAGTCTCCTGTCTCTCCAATCCATTCCTATTTTCTGCAATACACGCATTAATTTTTCCCAATTCACTCTATCAAACGCTTTTTCGAAATCTACAAAACAGGCAAAAACGTCCTGATTGTATTCTATATTCCTCTCGACTAGTGATCTCATTACTGCAATGGCATCACGCGTACCTCTTCCTTTCCTGAACCCAAACTGATCATCCCCTAAGTAATCATTTGCCTTACTCTCTATCCTTTTGTTGATGATCCTGAGAATAACTTTAGCTGCGTGGGATATCAAACTTATTGTTCTGTAATCCTCACATGACGAAGCCTTTGCCTTTTTTGGAATAGGAACTAACACCGATCTCACAAAATCTTCCGGCCAGATTCCTTCCTCATAGATACTACGAATCAGTCCATATATGGCCTTTTTCCCACCTTTCCCTAACCATTTCAACATTTCTACAGGAATATTGTCCACCCCCACAGCCTTATTTGCTTTCATCTCCTTTAATGCCCTTTCTATTTCATCGTCGAGTATGCCTGGACCTAAGCTATCTTCTTCTACGTCATGTTCCTTTTCTATGTCTAACTTTGTCGGCCTAAGTTCTTTACCATACAGTGTTTCTATATATTCCTTCCATCTCTCTTGGATTTTTCCTGGTTCAACTATTATCTTACCCCATTTATCTTTAACTGTTAGCACACATCTTGCCTTCTTACTTCCCGATAATAACTTAACCTTGCTGTATAGAGCACCAATTTCACCCTTCTTCTGTAAACTTTCCATATCCTGGCATTGCGTTTTCCACCATTCTTCTTTTGCTTTATTTGTGGCCCTTCTCAATTTATTGTTTAACTCTTTGTACTTCATTTTGCCTAACTCTGTGTTTACATTTTTCCATCTTCTTCTCTCATCCATCTTTGCAATCATCTCCTCCGTTACCCATGGTTTCCTTATCCTTTTCCCATTAACGGTTCCTATAGTGTCTTTAGCGGCTTCCAATATCCCTTTCTTGATACATTCCCATTTTTCTTCGATAGTACTCAGTTCTTTACCGTCATCCATCATTTTCTCTACAGCCTGCTGATACTCCTTCCTCGTTAATTCATTTACTGCTTCTAAATTCCATTTTTTAGCCCGCCGCCCTTGCCTTATCTTCTTGAAACGAACATTACATTTCATAACAACTAAATTGTGGTCAGAGTCCGCATCCGCTCCTGGGAAACTGTGCGAATTTATCACACTGTTCCTAAACCTGTGCCTAACCATAATATAATCTAACTGATACCTTTCTGAGTCACCTGGCATTTTCCATGTATACCTACGCCTTTTGTGGTGTCTAAACCATGTGTTAGTGATGACTAACCCCTGTCTCCTGCAGAATTCAATTGCTTTCTCCCCGCGTTCATTCCTCGTGCCTAACCCATAGTCCCCCACCTCACCACCATCTCTTCCTTCGCCTACCGTCGCATTCCAATCCCCCATCACTATCAAATGTTTCCCTGCAGGAACACTCGCGATGATATCCTCTATATATATATATATATGTATATATATATATATTCAAATTCATTTATATGCTCAAAGTGCTCCGATATATATATATATATATCGGAGCACTTTGGCACTTTATAAGATCGCAGATCTCAATGTAAATTAGTTTTTCTCGGTAGCTCAGGTGGTTGGAGCATCCCCCCGACAAGTGGAGAGATCCGGTGTTGAGTCCCAGTCGAAGAAAATATTTTTACATTAATGGTCTACTTGAATCCGCCTTCCCCACCTCTACTGTGTTCATCTTTTATGTATTTTCCTATCACCTTTCCTTTTTCTCTATTTTTTTGTGAATGAATATTTGTTTGCCGCATGGCGGGATTTTGTGTTTGAATGTGTGTGTGTGTGTATATATGTATATATATATATGTATATATACATACATACATACATATATATATATATATATATATATATATATATATATATATATATATATATATATATATATATATATATATATATATATATATATATATATATATATATATATTCACTGATAGTCATAACAAACACAGAAACCAAAACACACAAAAGAGGGACTCACTGGTTCTCGAATTTTCGGTGGTCAAACCACCTTTCTCAAGAGGAATTAGGAACAGAACTGAGGCAGAGGAGGGCCCGAAAGCAGTGGTAGGAAGGAGAAGGGGAAATGGGGAAAAAGAGGGGAAAAGAGGGGAAAAGAAAGGAAAAGGGGGGAAAAAGGGGGGGGAAGGCATTCGAGGTGAGGAGTTTGGAGGGGTAGTGTATGGCGCGGGAATTTTAAAAAGGTGGGGATGATATGGAAGTTGTTGGGAGCGGAGGGGGATGAAATTATATGCATAAAGGGGGCAATTAATGTTTAATATTAATACCTGGGCGATTCCAGGAATCCAAGAGCCAGATGAAAGCTAGCTCTAATGTTTTGAGTTTCAGTGGAGGGTCTGAGTGTGGGAGGGATGCTAAGACGGATACTTTAAAACATTGGTCAAAGGCAGTGTTGTGTTCGGAGGCATGTTTGGGGATTGGGAGCATACCAATAAGGGAGGAATTGTTGCATGAGGCTCGATGATTATTGATTCTAATATTGAGGGGTGTGGTACACTGTCCAATGTAAAAGGCAGGGCAAAGTTGGCACTTGAGTAGGTAGACAACATTACTGGAGGTACACGAGGAGTAGGGAATTGTTGGGAGAGAGTTAAAGAGCGGGTGGGAGAGGGATGGGATTCTGTTTAGGAAAATAGGACATGTTTTGCATCTAGGTTTATTGCAGGGTCTGGGAGTGAATTTGGAACGGGGCGAGGATTTAAGAAGTGGATTGGTAGATTTTAGAAGATCTGATAGATTGGCGGGGCGTTTGAAAGTGACAGAGGGGCATTTGGGGAAAAGGTTGGTGGTGGAATTGTGGTTTTTGAGGATAGGATAGAGGTCCTTTAGGATAGAACGCGGAGATTCTAGGCCAGGGAGAAACGTGGTACAAATTGAAAGAGGGTGGTTTTTCGCGGTGGTGGAAGGTCTGGGAGTGTAAGTATGTCTACGGATCCTCTTATTCAGGAGGGATTCAGGATAACCTCGTTTGAGGAGGGAATGGTATAAATTTATGAGGAAATTGTCTAGGGAGTCAGTGTCATTGCAAATTCTGTGTCCCCTTATGGAAAGGGAATAAGGAATGGAACGTTTGGTGTGGTATGGGTGACAGCTGCTAAAATGTAAGTACTGTTGTTTATTTGTGGGTTTTATATGTACGGATGTGTGAAATTTATGGTCTATAAATGATATGTTTACATCTAGGAAGGTGATTTGGGAGGAGGAAACTGTAGACGTGAAGGAGATAGAGGACGAAGCATTAAGGTTGGAAATGAAAGTTTTCAGGGAATCAGGACCATGTGGCCAGAGAAGGAAAATATCGTCAATATATCTGAGCCACAATAGCGGTTTCAGGGGTTGTTGTGACAGGAATTTATTCTCCGCGAGACCAAGAAGAGGTTTGCATAGGACGGGCTGAACCTGCTACCCATGGCACAACCCTTGATTTGTAGGTAGAAATTATCATTAAAGGAGAAGGAATTGCGGGTAAGAATGAACTGGGAAAGGCTGAGGAGAAAATCTGTGCTGGGGATGTGTGGCCCTGGGCGTTGGGAGAGGTAGTGTTGGAGGGCGGAGAGACCTTCTGAGTGGGGAATGGAAGTGTACAGGGACGTGGCATCTACAGTGGCCATAATGATCTCGGCATCTGGAGGGAGGGAGATAGAATTTAATCTATCCAGGAAATGGTAGGAATCTTTAGTGAATGATGGTAGGGCCTGGACAATCGGCTGGAGATAGTGGTCTACAAATGTCGAGATTCTTTCTGTTGGGGAGTGACGGGAGGATAAAATCGGTCGACCAGGATTACCCGGCTTGTGAATCTTTGGAAGGATATAGAAATGAGGAGTGCGTGGGTGGGGAGGGGAGAGGAGGGCTAAGTCTGAAGGAGATAGACCCTCATTCGGCCCATTGGCACTAAGAAATTCAATTAGGTCCTCCTGAAGTGCGGGATTTGGATCTTCGGGGATTTGCTGGTAGGAAGAGGTGTCAGAGAGTTGTGTTTCAGCTTCCCTAATGTAGTCTGATCTGTTTAAGACCACAACCGTTGACCCTTATCTGCGGAAGTAATGATGATGTTAGGATTTTTCATTAAGTTATTTAGCTCTGAGGATTCGGTAGGGGACAGGTTAGATCGAGGATTAAGGGACTAGAGGAAAGACGGGGTCTGCGCCTACCCCTCTCCCTAGCCACCCCTCCCCCACCTCCACCTCCCCTACAGCTCTACAAACCAGACCTGGCTACCATCTATAACCTCCCCCCGCCGACCTCTCGCGGGGTTTTCCCCGAGAAGTACCCGCATTCTAGAGTCTCTATACCCGCCGCCCCCATGCTGCCAGACGATGAGACGGACTCCGTTAGCCACGTGGTTAATCTTTCGTCCAAACCCCTTAACCCAAATCAAACTTCTCTTTTAAACAAGGGCCTCTCTTTCACCCCCACCCCCAGAGTAAACCACATAAGAATTCTCGCTGACGTACTGCGTTTTTGCCGGAATCTCCGGTGGAAGGCTTTTTGGGAGTCGCAACCGGCACCCCAGCAAATCTCCAGACCCCTTCACAACGCCTTACAGAAATTCAAGCCGGCTTCAGCCCAAGAACCCAGTCCCCTCCCCTCAAATCATCCAATTGAAATTTTTATAAACCTTCTCTTGTCCAGAATCGCCAACCCGTCTTTCAAATGAATATATATATCCTCGTGCAGTCCCTAACCTGTACATTAATACTTATTGTAATGAACTGACTCCTGGGGAATTTTGACTACAAGCATTCTGGTCCCTTATCGTTCTTGGAAAAAATGACATTTTAAACCTGTCAGTCTTGCAGTCTATCTCTCTAATCTTAATTTCGTGATCCCTCCGACCATAATACGTTGGGGTTCGTATTATATCCTTGATGTCATCGGAAAAGCACCCATCTTTAAATGTTTTTAATAAGTTTAATCTGTATTGTAAACGCCGCTGTGTAAGGGAATCCCAACCTAAATTGTCTAGCAAAGTGGATATGATGCTGAGTTGGTCATAAAAATGTTTGACAAATCTAGCCCCCCTCCGCTGAGCTCGATCTAATTCCGAAATCAAATTTGTATTATGAGGATCCCATATACTGGTAGCATACTCTAGGTGGGGCCTGACCAAGGCAAGGAAACAGTGTTCTTTCACTTTTTCGTCATATTTACCTGGCACTCTCTCATCAAATCCAAATTTTTTATTAGCACGACCGCATATTTCTCGTATGTGTTTTCCCCAGGACAGATCGTGAGTAATTGTTACACCCAAGTATTTAAAGGAATCTACCCTCGTGATTTTGGTTTGTTTCACTTTGTAACTATAAGGGAGGGAATTACTCTTTTCCCAAAAATGTATTACTATGCATTTAAAAAAATTTAACTCCAATTGCCATGTATCGCACCAATTTTGAATTGCATCTAGGTCGTTGGCTAACACGACTCTGTCTTCGTGACTTCAAATGTTAATACTGACAATATTAATATTAATAATGACAATAAATTACTGCATCATCAGCGAAAAGACGGAGCTTGCTATTAACTACGGTACTGAGGTCATTTATGTAAATAAGGAATAGGAGGGGGCCTATGACACTTCCTTGTGGTACACCCGACGTGACCTTGACAGTATCGGATGATACACCGTCCAGGACGACTGTTTGGACACGATCACTTAAAAATTGTTTAATCCAGTTAATTATACTTTCGTGTATTCCATAGGTTTCCAATTTCGAAAGTAATTTGCAATGAGGGACTTTATCGAAAGCTTTCTTAAAATCTAGGAATATCACATCAACTGGAATATTACTTTCACCGGAGTTTAATACATCATGTACAAAAAGTGCGAGTTGAGTTTCGCAGGATCTACCCTTACAGAAGCCGTGTTGGTTATTAATCAATAAATCTTGGCTATCGAGGTGCCTTATTATGGATCTAATAATGATGCGTTCAAGAATCTTACAGGAAATGGAAGTGACCGATATTGGCCTATAATTACTGGGGTCCTTACTGTCTCCATTTTTAAATATGGGCTTCCAGCCATTTGGCATGCTTCTGCTAATGATTTCATAAATATTGTATCAAGATAAGGGGCAATTTCAGCCTACAGTTCTTTATACACTCGCGCTGGTATCTCATCAGGTCCCGGAGATTTGTTGGGGTCTATGTTTTTAAGGAGTAATTCTATTCCGCAGGTGGAAAAATCGATTGCTTGCATTGACTGCTGAAATGTTTTCGGAAGGTTCTCGGGTATGTTCTGTGAGCATATGTTGAATACACTCAGGAGGAAGAATGAGTTTAATATGTTGGCTTTATCTAAACTACTTGTTACTTTATCCCCCTTTTCGTTATTCAATGAGTTTACGGTGGACTTTTTTCCCTGCACTTCCCTGACGTAAGACCAAAACATCTTTGGGTTATCGTTCAAGTGTTTTTTCCTTTTGAATTCTGGTAGCACCTTCCGGAAGGCCTTCTTGGCAGTGGACCTAGATACTTTGTAGTTCTGTATGGTTTCGTTGACTTTATCAGGGGAGGAATCTTTAACTGCGTTTTTCATTCTGGCATGGCACACCCTTTGCTGCCTAAGAGATTTCCGTACTTCAGAGTTGTACCATCAGGGTTCCTTATTTTCTTCTATATATTTACTAGGTATAAATCTCTGTATTACTGAACATCCCACACTGGGATGTTCAGTAATACCAGTAAGTATCACTTCCTGGGAAATCATAACTGGCACAGGGAAAGGAACTAGGCCCCCTACCCTGATGTGTGAATATTCACACGCCGTTGGGCTTGGTACACGGGTGAGCTCTACCATCACCTACTAAACTGACCTTAGGGTTGATTACTGTGTTTATGGTTTTTTTTATTACTGAACATGTTTTCGTAAGAAAATTATTCCAAGTATCCTTAACACTACTAGTTTTGCTTAATTTGTCAAATATAAAAAAAGAACGTTTTAATTCACATTTTAACCCTTTGCACTCGGGTGCCTTTTTCCTCGATTTCCTTAGTCTACTCGGGATTTAATTTTTTAAATGCCCCAATTTACTAAGCGTGGCACTATAATGAAAATCTGGAGTTTCTTTTCATACAAACTAATTTAATTGGATTTATTTTACATAATTATTGATAAATTTATTGATAAACCATGATTTAAACTCTTTTGTGGGATGATTTTTTGGAAGCATTCACCAACATGAAGACCTGGGTTACCTTCACATGTCTCACAGATATATATCGTCTCTCTTCTTCCACCTTAGATTTTTCGGTTAGAGCAAAACCGCAAAATCTTAATGATTTTTGTTAGGGTGAGGTGTGATTATATGGAGTTTCCCATCCAAACGTTGCTCTGTTTGTGGATGGTAATCTAACCCTGGAAGTTTGCGATATATATCGGAATTCGCCAACAAGATCGCATACTAGTTTCATAATAAATTTCACATGTGAGATCGGTTTTTCATTTGTCTTTGTTAGAATTCTTTGTACAATATATATTAATTTACACCCTCTTACTCAAGATTCCTGATTATGCAATAGATAGAAAAAGAACGTTTGATGAGACAGCTGACCCTAGGAAGAAAAGGAAATGAAAGTATCCAAAGTAGAAAGCAATGAACTACGGAACACCTGACTGAGGTAACTTTACATTCTGGTGATCTTTTTTTCAGAAACAGATCACCTCTCAAAGGCATTGCTTTACATTTATCTGACTTTCAATTAATGAAGGGCAAAAAGAACTTACAACACAGTAAAGAGATAACAACAAACATCTGCGTAGGTGGTGGCATCCTTTGGAGATGGTATTTATGTCGACAATGACATTATTGGTCAATACTATTCATTTATAAAACAAGCCATGCTATTAATTAAGCCTTACTTTACTTATCCTTTCATGCAGATGATTACAAGTAAAGTTATTGGAAAATATGGACAAAAATCCCAATTCCCCTCAACGTGAAACTCTGTGTCGAGTGTGGCTTGACATACGAGCTGCTGCCACTGCTAACCGTGTTGAGTCACACTCGACATGTGAGTGCAAAAGGTTAAGCCATCATAGTCAGCTTTATTGAATAACTAAACCTTTCTCTTAGGTTTGTTAACTTTATCTACGCTTAGAGAAAATTTACCGTTTACAGCCCTGTGATCACTGATTCCGTCAACAACTTCTACATTTGAGATCTTTTCATGTATATTTGTGGCTAACAGATCAAGAATGTTCTTTCCCCTTGTTGGTGAAGTGACTAATTGATGTAGGGAATTCGAGGTGAACGCGAATAAGAGGGACTCGCATAGATCCTTGTCTTTACCTCCATTTATAAAACTGTACGAATCCCAATCTATTGTGGGAATATTAAAATCACCTCCGATAATTAGGCTATGCTCACTGTTGTGGGATGTAAAGCTTTGTATCTGTCTTTCTAGGTCTGGTATTGAGTTAATGCTAACGTGGGGTGGTCTATAATACGCACAGATATATATTCTTTTCAATCTGGGTGTTTTCACTGAGCACCTTACACTTACTATACAGCTATCAGGAAATAACTTGGCTCTACTGACGCTAGAGTTCTTAACCGCAATAAACACTCCTCCTCCGGCTCTATTTTTTCTGTCATTTCTATAAACTATGAAGGACTTGGGAAATATTTCGCAATCTGCGATGTCATCTGTTAACCAACTTTCAGTTCCTATAATGACATCCGACTCTGTGCTATGAATGAGATGGTGAAATTCCGGTATTTTATTTTTTAAACTTCGGCTGTTAACTACTACTACGGAAATTATATCCTCGTCTAAAACCTTCTTTGCATGCATTGTGGTCTGCTTTCTGGGGATGTTATTTAGTCTTTTTGGTGTCTTAGTATTCGATCGGCCTATATTCTGATTAGTAATTCTTTCTTTTGTCTCATTAGCAGTGTAAGTACTTGGAAAAATCTCTTCTGGCAATCTAGTATTGTTAGACCCATTAATTGACCTACACCTTATGATATCGTTATTAGGGCAATCTACTCCACTACCTAACCTATGCATTTGCCTAAAAAGTATCTACAGAACTCGAGGCTGATGATCCCCCCCAGCCACCCTACTCTCCGCATCTCACTCCAGTGGACTATTCCTACATTGCAATCCACCTTGAAAGGACATTCATTTGAAATTACTGAAGACATCCAACAAAATTGTACCACGGACTTAAATGTAATCCCAAAAGAAGTATTCCAGACCACATTCTAAGGCTGGAAAAAACAATAGGTGCATTGCATTGGCACCGATGGTTGTATTTTGATGGGGATAAGCAAGATTAAATGGTAACTAATAAAATAAAGTATTTACTCAAACAGTCTCATCTATTTTTGCACAGACCTTGTATAATTTCATGAGATGGCACTCGTAGTAAAGGAAACGGTCTAGTTCTAGCAACCATCATCTCTCACTAGACTGCTATTAATATTTCAGCTTTATCATATTCATTCATTTTCATATTCAATTGAAGCAACAAACTTTAATTTATTTAGAGAAATGGAAAAAAAATGAGTTGCGTGCAGTGATTAAACACATTTTTGTAAAAGGCTTCACACTGAAAGAAATCAAAGTCGAGTTGAAGTTCATGGCACATCTGCTCCTATATTTGCGACTGTTTACAATTGGGTATAAGAGTTTAAACATGGCCACGTGGCCACCATACATCCACAAATGATGAACATCATTCAGGACGTACAATGGAAGTTACCTTTTATGAAATGATCGACAAAATCCATGATATGGTTTGGTAAACAGAATCTAAGTGTTGAACAAAAAGTTAAAATTAAAATGACCTTGTTGGATCTAAAGAGAGAAAATTGCTATATGGTAAATAAAACAGTTTCTGACGTAACTTGGTGGAAAATCTTCATATTCACATAAAAATTAAACAACTTGGCTTTTCCACTTAAAATTTTTATTCTCAGGACCTAGGTTTGGTTATAGTATAACATCATCAGGTCAGACAATGATGATGGTCAGGCCTGATGATGTTATACTATAATGAAACCTAGGTCATGAGAATAAAAAATTTTAAGTGGAAAAGCCAAGTTGTTTAATTTTTATGTGAGTTGCTATATGGTATTGCATTTAAACTTGAAGTCATAAATTAAGCTTCAGAACATGGAAACGAACACTTTACATCCAATTTTCTACTACCTTGCGATATGCCTGTGACCACAACTATGCTAAAAGAAAACATTTTCCAATGCCCAAGGTGCCTGTTCTCCATTCTTCCAATCTCATACACACCCACATTTCTAACGTCTCCAAATTCATGCTGGTCTACTTTCCTCAATGATCAAGCTTCTGAGCCATACAATTCCAACAGCAGAAATCCCTACATCTACACATCTACATCTACATAAGTACCCTGCGAGCCACCACAAAGGTGTGTGGCAGGGGGTGTAGCACCATGAGGGAAGGGTAAGGGTTGAGGGGGTTGGGAGTTAGGTGAGGAAAGGTGGGGGGAACCTGTAGGGAAAAAATATATATATATATATACACACATACATATATATACATGCATACATACACACATGTATACACATCCTCGCGAAGTCCCTAACCTGTACGTTAATACTTATTGTAATGAACTAAGTCCTGGGGCATTTCGACTACGAGCATTCTGGTCCCTTATCGTTCTTGGAAAAAATGACATTTTAAACCTGTCAGTCTTGCAGTCTATCTCTCTAGTCTTATATTCGTGATCCCTTCGACCGTAATATGTTGGGGTTTGTATTATATCCTTGATGTCATCGGAAAAGGGCCCATCTTTAAATGTTTTTAATAAGTTTAATCTATATTGGAAACGCCGCTGTGTAAGAGAATCCCAACCTAAATTGTCTAGCAAAGTGGATACGCTGCTGAGTTGGTCATAACAATGTTTGACAAATCTAGCCCCCCTCCGCTGAACTCGATCTAATTCCGAAACCAAATTTATGTTATGAGGATCCCATATACTGCCAGCATACTCTAGGTGGGGCCTGACCAAAGCAAGGAAACATCGTTCTTTCACCTTTTCGTCGCATTTACCTAGCACTCTTTTCACAAATCCCAATTTTTTATTAGCACGACCGCATATTTCTTGTATGTGTTTTCCCCAGGACAGATCGTGAGTAATTGTTACACCCAAGTATTTAAAGGAATCTACCCTCTCGATATTGGTTTGTTTCACTTTGCAACTATAAGGGAGGGAATTACTCTTTTCCCAAAAATGTATTACTACGCATTTTTTAAAATTCAATTCCAATTGCCATGTATCGCACCAATTTTGAATTGCATCTAGGTCGTTGGCTAACACGACTCTGTCTTCGTGACTTCGGATGTCCCCATAAATTACTGCATCATCGGCGAAAAGACGGAGCTTGCTATTAACTACGGTACTGAGGTCATTTATGTAAATAAGGAAAAGGAGGGGACCTATGACACTTCCTTGTGGTACCCCCGACGTGACCTTGACAGTATCGGATGATACACCGTCCAGGACGACTGTTTGGACACGATCACTTAAAAATTGTTTAATCCAGTTAATTATACTTTCGTGTATTCCATAGGTTTCCAATTTCGAAAGTAATTTGCAATGAGGGACTTTATCGAAAGCTTTCTTAAAATCTAGGAATATCACATCAACTGGAATATTACTTTCACCGGAGTTTAATACATCATGTACAAAAAGTGCGAGTTGAGTTTTGCAGGATCTACCCTTACGGAAGCCATGTTGGTTATTAATTAATAAATCTTGGCTATCGAGGTGCCTCATCATGGAACTAACAATGATGTGTTCAAGAATCTTACAGGAAATGGAAGTCAGCGATATTGGCCTATAATTACTGGGGTCCTCCCTGTCTCCGTTTTTAAATATGGGTGTTACCGAAGCTACCTTCCAGCCGTTTGGCACGCTTTCTTCTGCTAATGATTTCTTAAATATTATATCTAGATATGGGGCAATTTCAGCCGACAGTTCTTTATACACGCGTGCCGGTATCTCATCAGGTCCCGGAGATTTGTTGGGGTCTATGTTTTTAAGGAGTAATTCTATTCCGCGGGTGGAAATATTAATTGCTTCCATTGAATGCTGAAATATTTTCCGAAGGTTCTCGGGTGTATTTTGTGAGGATATGTTGAAAACACTCTGGAAAAATGAGTTTAATATGTTGGCTTTATCTAAACTACTCGTTACTTTATCCCCCTTTTCGATATTCAATGAGTTTACGGTGGACTCGTTTCCCTGCACTTCCCTGACGTAGGACCAAAACATCTTTGGGTTATCGTTCAAATGTTCGCCTAATTTTTTCCTTTTGAATTCCGCTAGCGCCTTCCGGAAGGCCTTCTTGGCAGTGGACCTAGATGCTTTGTAGTTCTGTATGGTTTCGTTGATTTTATCAGGGGAGGAATCTTTAACTGCGTTTTTCATTCTGGCATGGCACACCCTTTGCCGCCTAAGAGATTTCCGTACTTCAGAGTTGTACCATCGGGGTTCCTTATTCTCTTTTATATATTTACTAGGTATGAACCTCTGTATTGCTGAACGTGTTATCCTAAGAAAATTATTCCAAGTATCCTCGACACTACTAGTTTTGCTTAATTCGTCAAATATAAAAAAAGAACTTATTAATTCACATTTTAAGCCATCATAGTCCGCTTTATTGAACAAATACACCTTTCTCTTAGGTTTGTTGACTTTATCTACACTTAGAGAAAATTTAGCGTTTACAGTCCTGTGATCACTGATTCCGTCAACAACTTCTATATTTAAGACCTTTTCGGGTATATTTGTGGCTAACAGATCAAGAATGTTCTTTCCCCTTGTTGGTGAAGTGACTAATTGATGTAGGGAATTCGAGGTGAACGCGAATAAGAGGGACTCGCATAGATCCTTGTCTTTACCTCCATTTATAAAACTGTACGAATCCCAATCTATTGTGGGAATATTAAAATCACCTCCGATAATTAGGCTATGCTCACTGTTGTGGGATGTAAAGCTTTGTATCTGTTTTTCTAGGTCTGGTATTGAGTTAATGCTAACGTGGGGTGGTCTATAATACGCACAGATATATATTCTTTTCGATCTGGGTGTTTTCACTGAGCACCATACACTTTCTATACAGCTATCAGGAAATAACTCGGCTCTACTGACGTTAGAGTTCTTAACCGCAATAAACACTCCTCCTCCGGCTCTATTTTTTCTGTCGTTTCTATAAACTATGAAGGACTTGGGAAATATTTCGCAATCTGCGATGTCATCTGTTAACCAACTTTCAGTTCCTATAATGATATCCGACTCTGTGCTATGAATGAGATGGTGAAATTCCGGTATTTTATTTTTTAAACTTCGGCAGTTAACTACTACTACGGAAATTATATCCTCGTCTAAAACCTTCTCTGCGGTCTGCTTTCTGGGGATGTTATTTAATCTCTTTGATGTCTTAGTATGCGATCGGCCTATATTCTGATTAGTAATTTTATCTTTTGTCTCATTAGCAGTGCAAGTACTTGGAAGAATCTCTTCTGGCAACCTAGTATTGTTAGACCCACTAATTGACCTACACCTTATTATATCGTTATTTAGGCAATCTGCTCCACTACCTAACCTACGAATTTGCCTAAAAAATATCTACAGTGCTCGAAGATCCTATGAGCCACCCGAACCGACGCCTCAGGGGTGTAGTGAACCCCGGAACGGTTCAAGGGAGTGGGACACTACCCGAGCACCGGTCTCAAGTCCACAAACTCGGCCCCTATGTCCCGACAGAATTTCCACAGCCTTCCATTCAGAGACTCAATACGACTCCAAACGTAAGCACCGCCGTCAGTCCGCGGGACAATGATATGGATAACCGTAAGTCCACACCAGATGCCTCCCGCACACGATCCACTTCGGATTTTAGGTCCCCAAAGGCACTCAAAATCCTTTCGGACCTGTATCTGGAGGCATCGTTGGTGCCGACATGGACCACCAATCGCAGCATGGAGCAATTCGTGCCCCGGACCGCCGCCCTTACTGAAGCCGTGGCGTTAGGAATTAACCCCCCCGGCATACAGTAGGAGGTAACCTCCTGGTTCGTCATGTCCCTCTCCGACCTTCCCCGCAATGGGGCCACCAACCGCCGGACGTTGGAACTCCCTAGCAATAAGATTCCCCCCTCCCAGAGCGACTACCCCTAGGGATGGAGGACTTCGAGGCTCGGGGTGCACTCTCGGCCGCGCAAACAGGCGTCTCGACGCCGTCCTCGGACAGCGCCGCGAAGCTGTTGCTGACAGGGATGGGGACGGTCTCCACCGCCCCCTCTCCCGGAATCGACCTCGCTGCCGCTCCGCGCCTCTTGGTCGCCATCTTCCACTCCTCCATCCGAGGGGAAGGGGTCGCCATCGGGCGAGAAGGGCCAGCCACCGTCGCCTCCACGACCGACTTATTAGCATTTGCACCCGGACACATCCGGGGCACCAAACTGGTGCTGCTTGCGGTCTGGGAGGCAACGGGGCGAGCCCCCGCGCCCGAGACGGCCACACACCCCGTCAGCTTGGAGCAGAGCTCCGCCACTATCCTCTCAAGCTGGGCGACGCGGGCCCTTAAGAGCTCGCTCTCCGCCGCTACTTTCGAGTCGTGGACGGAAGACCTTCGGGTAGCCATCCTATTCTAGATTACTATTTAAAAGTTTTAACGCTTAGGTTTTACACTGCTATAACTCACGTGGTATGGAAAATGCGTTCACTAGCTCGGATTTCAAGCAACTGATGTGGAAGATCCCTAATGTGGAAGAAAACAAGCCAAAGGATACACAAAGTAGAACTGTGCTATTCTAACCTTTTCTGCAGAGTAGTGATCCATGCCTACGGAAAGCAGCCATTCCATTAACTCATGGTCGAACGTGTGACTGCCACTATCCACTACGCTGATCTGAGGCAGCAATACGGCTGGGCTGACACCACCATCAGACTTGGAGGCCGTACTATGCGAGCCATACCTAAGTTGGGATAAAACCAATACAATCATTTGAAAATCACAAAATAATTACATTCTATTGTTTCGAGCTTCACTTCGTGGAAGTATTTAATATCCACACTAAAGGTCAGACAGGGAGGAATGTCAAGGAACACGTAAAGTGTCACAAAAATCAGAATACCACCTCTCTCTTTGCTAAGCATCTACTGGAATTTGACCACAGCATTGACTTTGTCCCATAAATATTACACGTACTCCCAAAAGGATTAAAAATGGATGCTCTCGAGCAAATGGAGATAAGAATGCACTTAGCAAACCCTAACACAACCTTTTGTAATGAGCAATTGTTCCCAAACCCCTTCCCACTCCTCCCCGAGAAACTAAACTGGAAATGGTCAAACCAACCCCTCATCGCACCTGATGGTCCCCACGCCTCTCAGGCCCTTCCACCCCTCCCCGCCCCCTCTCTGTCCTGAGGGTGTATATGCTCACACTGCCTGTTAAGTACATTTGCACCTGATGATGCCACAAGTCGGTGAAATACATTGTACCATATAATAAAAGTCTGTGGAAAAGTACAAGTCTTTCTTTTTAGTATGGATACAAAATAATTACTTCTAATATATGTTTTATCACATGGCAACATTTACTCTGTTTTCTATTAAGAAGAAGGAGTATACCTTTCCACATGAAGCAGTGTACAGAATTTAGCCTGAGTGTTCACTGAGCTAAAATATAAACACTTAATACTTAAATATGAATCCAGGGAAGATTATTAGTTCATAGATTTTGCTGTGCACAGATTAGCTGAATGCAAAGAATAGACAATCTTAAATCATTTCAAATGAATATTCAAAACGTGTGCCAAGAATAGTCACACAGTATAGGAGGGTGGTCCCAGAAATACCCGACCCAACAAGGAGAAAAATTTCGGAAAAAATGTATTTATTTTTCCATTCATAATCTCCTTTCAACTCAATACACTTTTCCCAGGAATGTACAATAAGTTTGATACCCTTTTTATAATAAGAACTGTCTTGCTCCTCAAAATAGCCATTAACTGGCAACATCGCTTCTTCACGGTTGGAAAATCTTTGATCACCAAGCCATTTTTTCAAGTTTGCGAACAGAAAATAATCCGAGGGGGCGAAATCTGGCAAATAGGGTGCATGAGGAAGCAATTCAAACTTTAATTCATGAATTTTGGCCATTGCAATAACGAATTTGTGATCTCGTGCAATGTCTTGGTGAAACAACACTTTCTTCTTAACCAAATGGTTGATTTCTTTGCTTAAACATTGCAATAAATTCGCATAATACTCGCCATTGATAGAGTTTCCTTTTTCAAGATAGTCAATGAAAATTATCCTACACGCATCTCAAAAAACCGATGCCATGACCTTGCCTGCGGATGAAACGGTCTTTGCCTTCTTTGGTGATGGTTCTCCCTTTTGAATCCATTGTTTTGATTGTTCTTCTGTCTTGGGTATGAGGCAATGGACCCATTTTTCATCCATGGTTATGATATGGTGTAAAAATTCTGCTTTGTTCCTGTGAAATTTTGCTAAACACTCGATTGAAGCTCTACACGACACTGGTTTTGCTCGAGTGTAAGAAAAGCGGCACCCATCTTGCAGACAGCTTTCTCATGTCCAAATTTTCAGTTAATACGTGATGTACTGCACTTTTTGAAATGCCGACTATCTCTGCTAACTCGTACACTTTTAGTCAACGATTATCCAATATCACTTTGTGAATTTTCTTCACCATTTCTGGAGTTGTCACCTCATTTGGTTGACCAATGCGATGCTCGTCTTGACAGCTTGTATGGCCTAGTTTAAACTCTGCTACCCCAATATTTTACTGTTGTCAACAAAGGAGCAGACTCACCCAGAGTAGAATCCAGTTCAGCTTTTATATATATATATTTGCCGGCTCCGGTGGCAGCGGGGTAACGTCCTCATCTGCCAATCCAAGGGTCGCGGGTTCGATTCCCACCAGTGTGGGATTTTTCCACATAGGGCTTGGGTGTTCGTATTGCTGTTACTCTTGTGTTGTCATTGTTGTCTGACGGAAAGGCCAAAAAGTGCTGTTTTCGGGCCATAACAAAAATAAATAAATAAATAATGGTTGGACTGAGGGCTTTCAAATTAAAGTATTTTATCACGTAACGATGACCAATTTTCTCCATTTTCACAAATTTACCGCAAACTGACTGTTGATGGCTGCCGAACAAATACTAAACAACGTGGCATCTTGAAATTTGAAACATATGCTTTATGGTCATGCCGGGTACTTCTGGGACCACCCTCGTATATTCCAGATGGACTATGGAGGGAAACATTCTTTATTTGTCTTCGGATGATACTTCAATATTAATACAGACCAATACAGTTTATAAATGCTTGCTCTAGTACTGACACATATATTCAAAAATACTCCTCATCAGTAGCCATGCTTCGGAAATTATGCAGCTTACCCTAAAAGAGATTTTTTGAGATGACATCTGTCTGATACAGAGATTTAATAAGAAGCGAGAGAAAATCTACCCCACTTAGCATTTACAATGTCTCATTGCTGGCATAAGCAGATGGCCAACTCAAAGACTTGCTGAGGAAATGTTTTCGGATGCCTCCAATACTCTAGTTTAATTACTTTTACAGTAACACCCCTTTATTTGCACTTTTCTTTGGACCCCAGAAAAAAGTGTAAAATGCAGGAAACGGAGAATTTTCACTTTTGTATGCTAAATTACTGAAGTAATTTTCTATGGCATCGTCAAAAATGATATCCACTGGAATTTCTTCATCACAAACATCATAAAATTCTGTCTCCCTAAAGCAGTTATATATTGTAAGACTTCCTTCCAACCCCATGATATGTAGTGAAAGGCATCAGGTGCCTTCCATTTGATTAATTTAATATTCCTACCACAATCATGCAGAAATATTAATTTCTGTACCATCACTCTTCCATAATGTACCTCGAATGAGTGAATTTTACCTGAAATCGGTGGTTAGAGCTTACTAGTATAGTTTGCAGGGAAAAATTGTGGCTACATTTCTCACATTTGGTGGATGGCCTGGATGCTGATCTATAAGCAGCAGAATTTCTCTCTTCTGAGATCCCATTTCAGCATCCAGAGCATGAAACTCATCCTCAAATATTTGAGGATCGGGATGGTGCAGACGCTAAGGTACAGGCTTCCCACCACAAAGGCCTGCGTTCAAATCCTGGCGGCAACAAATATTTTTCAGTGGTATCCCAATTCCCACGTGAGGTGGTTTGTGGAGAGCACTTTGAGTGAGTACGATGTCCATCAGATGGGACGTTAAAATGCGGGCCCCTTGTGCCTTTCGACAAGAGTAGGCTTATGCTGACACTGGGTTTCTCTCCCACCTTCCTTTCCCACCTATCCCTAATGGTGCAAATGACCTTAGCGGTCGGTCTCCTCCCCAACAAAACTAAAACCTCAAATATTTCCGAGGTCATTCATGCTTAAGAAAATGCTGTGTATTTTGTATTTTCTCTATAGTGAGTAACGTTTTTACATATCTGACCTATGGTGCACCAAGAGCTCTTTGAAATACCCTCCAATTGCGGCTGGAGCATCTCACTTCCATCTGCCATTGTGATTAATAAGATAGTAAGCCTTTTGTTTTCTAAGCACCCTTCCATGACGTTCGTTGCCTCTGAAGCACAGTGTTTATACTGGCAGCACATTAAAAAATAATCCTGTCTCATTTGCATTGAAACATTTTTGGGCCATAGCCTTCAAGATGTTTAACAAGTTCTGACGCCTTCCACAGAGTTGCAGTCTTAATGTGAACACTTCTGCTTACACCTCCTATTGTTGCCTTGTGACTATTTTTAAACCTATCCCCAACCAACCATTGGATGCTGTGAAATCTTCAATCCCCAAAATTGTGGGATGCTCATTACTTTTTCTCTTATGGTGACACTATTCACAGGGATATTTAACAATTAAAAACTACTTCATTAATTCTTCATGCTTGGAATTCATGACATTTTCTCTTTTAGAAAACTGTCCACTCTGGTTTGCATGATTCAGAATTGAATTGTGATTTTTACCTTTTGGTTTCATTGTAGAGGCCTGCAACCATAGATGTTTCGCCATATCAATACAGATTCAATCATGAGTATCATCTTTTTCCAGAATTTTTATTATGCCCTCAATTGAAAATGCTATTTTTGCCTCATCTTCCCATCTTCAAGCAGGATTAAATTTACGTTGCCAATTGAGGAAAATTAAACAAATGAGAATATGAGCTACCTTACCGTTTGACTAATGCAAACAGCTGTTTGAATACAATGACATTATTTTAGACTCAGTGTAGTTTTGATATATGAAGCAAGTTTCATTACTTTTTAATGTTCAGGAGCCCATCGCTGTAATATCTGTTGCGTCGAGGCAGTGCAAGTGATTCCAGTTGTCAAGTCACCAGTTCTAGCATTTTTCACACTTCATCAACATTGGTTCAAAGCCATTTTATTCCTCAGTAATTCAACTTATGTGCGATATGAATGGACTCCCTCAGGTGTTCTTGCATAAATGACATTGCTATCTCCTAGTCGGACAATGTATTCATTTCATTGCATGAATCTTTTCCTGCAGGGCTGAGATTACAAGTTCAGATAGTTAACGTTTCCATTGCTAGTGCCTGCCATATTCATATTCTTCGCTAGAACCGTTCACATTGTTGTTCTCTATCATCTTTTTTAGGTGTATATGAATAAATTAAGTTTAAAAAGTTTAATATAAAGGTTGATGCACATTTGTAATTGTTTTAGAATGTGAAATTTTTTTCAACACAGCTAATAAGGATGCAAATAGTGTGAAAACTGAAAATGAAATTGTGTAAATTTGGGGTTCCACATGCATTAAAAAACAGAAAATAGTACAGTATGTTATAAAAACGTTATTAATTCTTAAAAAAATTTTTTTTTTCATTTCGTTGTTGGAAAGGAAGGAGGGGAGGTGGGAAAGAAAAGGAAAATCATTTGATACAGGAATGCATGCACTTGAAATAGAGGAAATAATTTCAACTCCCAAAGAAGTACCCTGCAGCCTGCTGTGGACATTTGCATTGTGATTGCACGTCAGAAGAGGGAGTTCACACACACACTTTCAGTGGTGGTGATTTATTCAGATATGTTGCACATAGACGTCCAAGGTGATGGACTGTTGTACTAAAATATTTTTACCTTACTTCCCATTTCATTAAGGAGTAAAATAATTATGCAATCAAATCACTATCAAACACAGCATGGGAAAAAGATGTTCCACTCTCGGAAAGGAACTTTTGTAAATATGAAAATTTTTTCAATAACGTTCCCAGGAATATAGCCTTTCTTAATTAGAACATTGGGGGAAGAGTTATAATGAATGGTGAGATTTGAAAGGGACCAGCCAGGTTGCACAGTGGCTAGTGGGATGGGAAAAACAGGCACTTTTTCAATTATCTCTACAAAAGCACAAACCCAAAGAATTATATCTAACTTCTCAGTGCAATAACCGAGTGTGAATAGAAACAAGGTAATTTTAAGAGGGCAGTCTCCAGACTCTAACTTCCATTTGCGGCTAGTGAGCGAAGTAGTGGGGGGAGCCAAATGTTTACGTTATTGGCACCCACACACACAAGGGCGGTACGCCTCGAGCTGCAGAGTTCAGAAGGCTTGTCGTTTGTTTACAGTAGTAAGTAAAAAAGAACAATACCATAGGAAATCCTGACAATTGTAAAATCCGTTAGGGAATAAGGTTATTACTGGCAATAAACTTCAAAGCTGCAGACATTCATCAGAAAACCTGTGCTGTGCATGGACTAAGAAACAAGTGGTAGTTCTGTGCATCAGTGAGGTTGCTAATTTAATAGTGAACGGACAAAAGTCCACGATGTCCAAAAACTGGCCATCTGTCAGTTCATCTTTCATGTGGCTAGGCCGACCACTGCGGTGTCCTCGTCGTGAACATTGGTGCAGTGGCCATTTTTGAACTGAATGCACCACTGCCTCCCTCACTCCACCTCACTAATTATTCCATCTTTGTACACTCCATACAAAGTTGTCTATGAATTTTAATTGGTTTGCAGTTTTTTGCCTAATCCTAATTACCTAATCCACCTAATCACAGATTTCATTTCACAACACACAGGATTTTCTACTACACATAATAAATTTTAACAGTTCCCAGTGAGCAAAGTAAAATAACCACAGTCTGCAAACTACTGCAGCAGGATGCGTACTAAGTGTAAGGATGTTTGGACACCAAGATGGTGGTGGCTCTAGCTAGGCCAAAACTTGAGTCACTTTCTGAACATCTCTCATAATTACGTAAGAATAAGTCCATGCATTTTCATTCCATAGGAGTACAAACTTGGGGGGACATGATAAAAAACTGGCATTATGTGCACAATTTCAACAGTTAGCTGTATGGAAAGGAGACAAACTATGCAAATTTCACTTGAATAGAGATTTATTCACGACCCGGGTTTCAAACACTTAATGTCATCTTCTTAACCTGAAGATGACATTAAGTGTTTGAAACCCGGGTCGTGAATAAATCTCTATTCAAGTGAAATTTGCATAGTTTGTCTCCTTTCCATCATGGATAAATTTCACAAGGTTAACCCTATTACCGTTCGGTTTGTTAGTTAGCTGTATATTCTGCTTGACTAGCTGAAGCATTCACAGTTGAAGACCAGGGACCATTCTTTCAATGATTTTGATACATACAACTAATCACTGGAAGGTTACATCTGACTTAACGCTAACTAATATTAACATTTGGGCAGTTTATTAGCATGAAATTTGGTAACCACCAAATAAGATTGCTCAATTTTCCAGCTCATAAGATGGGGTTCCACATACATGTGAATAATTGAGATATTATGGGACCTAATAAAATTGTTCTAAATTGTGGGGAAACATAAATTCCAATAACACATGATGGGTGCATATGAAAAACCCTGATTTTTCAGGTCAGAATTAACAAAATACTTGGATCAGCAGAAAAGATCAAATTATTTTTATCTCAACACTTAATATTTATAATATTGAATTGTTACATTAAAAAATTAGCAGCTACACGAATATTAAAAGTTTATTCATTGTAGAATCATGAAAATTTGTCACCATTGAGCTAAAATGCCTTTCAGCTGCCTTGTATCCATGTTTCATAACATAATTTATAAATTCAAGTTTAAATGTAATATTGTACAACAATCTTATCTTTAAAGATCCTTTAAGGTTATTGTCATATTCATATTGTATGCAAACCTTAGTTTCTGTTATTATTTTGATATCATCTAAATTTGTACAAATAGCAACCACTTCCTATGTCTTTAAGAAACTCTCATATTCATTATGGTTGAATGCCTGTAGGCCCTAAGTTAATCAGGAAAGATACAACATGCATTAGCAGAGGGAAATCTTTCCCATTAGCCCAATGCATACATGTTTTGCAGCAGCACCACTGCGAGATGAAACTAAATGCGCTATACAAAATTTGTATAAAAAGTATCAGGAGCAATTTTTCTTGATGTAACTTTACATTGCAATAAACTTGCACCATGCAATCAAAGGTCTAATTTTTCAACATGTGCCAAGCATCTGCGAGTGTTCATTCAGGCTAGACAGTGTTTTTAGTGCACCCTGTTGAGTGGTTCGGTGCAAGCTCAGCAAATCATTGAACAGCAGTACACCATCAAATTTTGTGTAGCACTGGAGAAATCATGTAAGGAGATGTTGAGCATGATTTGCGAAGTGTTCATGAATTAAAGCATAGCACACACACACCAGTTTTTGAGGGGTGCAAGCTCTTCAAATATGGCCGAGAGTGTGGAGGCTGAGCCCCATGCTGGGTCACCACCGACACCCCAAGAACCAATGACAACTTGCAATATGTGCGCAAAGTGTTGAAATTCAGACTGTTGGTCCATTAAGTGTGCACATGATTGCAGATCACATTATTGACATTCATAAGATGGCAGTGCACACCATTGTCACTGAAAATTTGGCAATGTAAAAGTTCTGTGCTAAACTCGTCCCGAAGGTCTTGATGGATGACCAAGAGCAGAGTCGAATGTATGCTTGCGAAGACCTCCAACAACATGGTGACGATTCCCCAACCTCCTTATAGTCCCTAACTTGGCACCAGCGGACTATTATTTCTTATTCCTTAATTTTTCCTAAAAGCGAACTCCTTTCTCTAAGGACACCACCATGGAGGACCCTAAGTGCCATCGAAGTAGTTTGCACACATACCCTTAAGGACCTTCTGCCTATCAGGAAGCCTTTGAGTTGTGAAAAAGCTGCTGGAAAAAGTGTATCGATGCTAAGGGGATGTACTTTGAAGAATATTGGGGCAATGTAGCAATATCTGAAATTAATCTATTTTTCAAACTGTTTCCAATACATTTCAAAAAAACTTTGTATCATATAACTTTACGATAAATTTGGGATTTTTAGGTAGTATTTTTAATGAAATATTTAACTATTTCTTACTGCTGACTCAACAAAATAGTGATATTATTGACATTTGTACCCATGGCAACCATTTCTCATTCCTGAAATGGGATAAATATGTAATAGTATTTTTCAAGCAAATCCATGCACTTATAGGTCAAAGTGAAACCCCTGTGCCCCATAAGAAGATGACGGCTGATTTTAGAGTGTATTTTGGAGTGAAGATTAGACTAGCTGGGAAATATGTCAATCGACCCAAGGGTGAGTTTGACAGACGAGAATAAACTACTAACCCCTAATGGCACGTGAGATTTAAAAATCAATCACAGGAGATAAGGATACATACCCAGTGTCTTGCCTTGACCTTCGATCATCCCCTCCCCCACCACCCCAAGCACCATTCACTGTGCTCCAGAGGAGAGAGAGCTGCTGCACAGCCTGGCTCAGGAGTGTGGCATTGAGCCGCTGCTCCTCAAGGGAGTTCTTCAGAACCTCTTGGCATGCCTTCTGCCCATCCACAAGGTCCTGCAAAAGTCTGATGAGGAGGGAAGGAGAATGAGCTGGATTGGTGTGCACTTGATCACAAAGTCTAACTTGGATCCCTAGTGGGTCTTTAAACACCAACAATTACCTCTTTTAAACAATTATTGTGCTCAAAGGCCATTTCCATTTTCAATACACAGGTACAGGCTTACTTCTAGACGAAGAATTCGTATTTTCTGCTGATAAAATTTTAAGAAGATTTCAATTTCGTTTTTCTTCCTGCACCTTGGATTTCAGAAAAGAGTGCTCAAGCATATATGGATTGGTGGGTTCATGGAAACAAATGGGCTATTGTTAAAGAGTAATGTACTGTTCAAAGTAGGTTCTTGATGGGTCTAGTACTCTGTTACACTTCCAAGCCTCATTTAACACAACACAAACAAAAAGTCTAAAAGCCAAATTATAATATTAAATTATCTTCAAATTCACCTAATTCCTGCTAATCCTTAGTCCATTCAAAATGCCTACTCTTTTTTGCCTCTACTTAAAGGGAGTTAACAAACTAGAGGTCTGAGTCACTCAGTCAAGCAGAGTTTTATGATGCCAGAAGGTGATACTTAACCTGCTGTGATTACGAGTAAGGGTGTCCCAGTCTAACTGCTGGTCAGTGTATTTACTTTAGGGGTCATTGTTTTATTCGTAACCGGAAGCTTTGGTTTAATAGTTCAGAGAGGTTTAAAGGGGTGGAAAAAGGGAAATTTACACCCTATCGCACACAAACTATCCAGGTTCCATTTGATGCTACACAGGCTCCTCACTTAATAAATCCCACAACGAAAAAGAACTAGACAACATAGAAACTATAGCCAATAACAAAGGATACAGTATAAATCTAATAGACTCCCTATTACATAAGAAGAGGAAAACCAACATATTACAGAGCATGACTTCTTTACCCCTCCATCTTCTCGAAACACACAAAATTGGTTCAGGATACCCCATTAAGTAATCCCAAAGCCTAAGTGAACAGACTTTGCAGACAAATAGGCCAAACAGGAAGAGACTTCATAACTGGAGAAAATTACCACTGAAAGTGTCGACAGAAATGAGATAACTCTTCAATGGTTGCAAAGCACATAATTGAAACCAATTACAAATACAACTTCAACCCCTAAGCACTACACATCAAGGGGAAAGGGAAGAAACCGGATGGCTTTGAACAATTAGAAATAATTCAACACAGGATCCATAATGGACAGTTATTATATGATAATTTATTTCAGTGTTTCTTTAACTTTAAAAAAACTGACCACATAAGTAATTCATTGTTTTTATAAGTAATCCACTGGCTAAAGTAGGTTTTGATGGACACAAGTACCAAATAAATATCTTGTCTCTCTAAACAAAACACAACCCAACATCCTACTCCACAACAGGCTCCTCCTCATCTCCGTATCCTTCCTTCCTTCCTCCCTTCAAACTGCCCAACATCCCTTTTCTGTTCCTGCCCATTCCTTGTTTGCCTATCATTCTCCCTTCTATTACGGTCTTCAACATCCCACTGCCACTCAATATGCCTTTCATCCATTATTCCTGCCTCCTAATGATTTCTCCCAACAATTCCCTCTCCTCTCCCACCATGCCAAGCACTTCCTAATTTATTTTTCATAAAATCCATTTTACCTTCTCCACACCTACATTTCAAAAGGATGCAGGAAGCAGGATGTATCATCCTGCTTCAATAGCTATGTTTCCACGCCATACATTATCACTCTCTATATCAAAGGTTTAACGAACCGTTTTTCCACATCCTTACTAACGTCCTAGTCATCAATTCCCTTGCTGTGAAATCTTCTTTGACTAATGCAATTCTTCTCCTTACCATCCTACTACTTTCAATATTTTGGTCCAAAGCACCTCTGAAATACGTAAACTTTTCCACCTGCTCTAGTTTTTCCCCTCATATTTTAATGCTAAGCTTAACCTTTTTCTTTCTGGAAAACCGCACATTTGTTTAATTTATATTGATTCTAATCCCTTATCTATAGCACTGACATTCCAATGCACTCAGCAATTCCTGCAACCCATTGGCTGACTAACAAACTAAAGCTTGATCCTCCTCTAACATTAAGTGATTTTATGAATCCCCCGCCGACTTTCATTCCTACCTCCAGTTCTTCCCATGCCTCTTTAATCATTTCCTCAACATAAACGTTGAAGAGCACTGGTGACAATGGGCAACCCAGCCTTACACCTCTTCCTAACGCTGCCCATCCGGACTCTCCATTCCCCACTCGCACCTGAGCAGTCTGAAATGTGTACAGGTAGTGGATTAGCCTCTTATCCTTCCAATACTAATACTTAATTACTGTTCAACATTGCCCAATGATTGGTCTGGAGCTGATAGGGTAGATCCTTCCACCACCTTCTGGCAGAGGGGAAAACTCTTCCACCGCCCATCACACATACGCACCTGTTGTTCTCTGCCTTGAGCTGCTCCATTTGCTCCTGGATCTCAAGGAGGAACCTAGAGGCCCTCCCACCCAGCGCCCCCCGGATCCCATCCAGGGCTTTGTTCGACTTGACCGAGTTGACCGTCGAGGAGACCACCGAGTTGGAGCGGGAAGGGGTTGGGTGTGAGATGATGGCGCCATCAACGTCCACGCCTCCACCAAGTGTTGAGGTGCTGCTCCCGGCCCCACCCGGAGTCGCTGCCGTCATGTGGGGAGATGAGGGGATGGCGATGGGGTGCAGAGAGGGGACGGTGGCAATCCCACCCCCAATGACACCCCCGACAACACCCCCCCTTGATGAGTGGTGGTGGTGATCCTGACCAGCAAGGTTGGCACCAAGCTCTGCCGACAGCAATGACACCATTGACAATTATTAATACTTCCGATACTGCTTGAATTCATGCAAGTGTTGGCCTGATTTAAGTCTTGTGCTTGTGTGGCACAGCAATTTTTCAATGCTAAAATTATGCACAATTTTGCCCAACACCCTTTATCATGGTGCTGACTCCATTACATGTTGACTTTAGTAAATTCCCGGTCCAGCTGATCTTGGTTGGAAGGGTAGTAGATTTTATATCAACATTACTTGAAGAAAAAATTGATTCCAATCTGCTTCTTCATCCATCCTCTCCTTTTTGGCTATTAAAAAACTCCTGTTATATTTGTTTACTGACCAGAATAATTTGTTGCATTTTGAAATCATTCTTCATATTTCATATTTTTAATGGGTACTTACTTTGATTGTATGCATGCAATCTGAAAATAATAATACACATGAATCTCTAAAGTCATAATTTGTTTAGTGCAATTTTGCTGTAATACAGATTGGATTCCTTGAGGGGATACCTACAGGGTGCGGCCCGACAAAATTCAATTTGAAATTCCCACTGTTCAATACCACACGTAGAAGTCACCATTGGTGTCCAAATAAGCTTTATGTTTGTACTGAACAGTCATAACCTCAAATCGGCTGTAGTGCTGAGAACATGTGAGAAGTATAGCTGAAGAGCCATGATTATTTTAAGTGTCTGTGCTGGTTGCCTGAGGACAGAAAATATTTGGTTCTCAAACTTTCAAAAACGTTCAGAAATTAATCAATTTGGTACCCAAGATCGACAGTATATGATGTCGTTGCAAAGTATATTGAGTGGGAATGGTTGTACAATGTTTTGCAACACCGGCGAGGTAACCCACTCGATAGAGCACATTGTCAGGATGCCCGACATCATCCAACGGACTCAGGGGATCAGTTTTGAGGATCCAGGGTAATCGATCTGAAAATTGTCACCGGTTTATACTTTACACTTTAAGGCTTCACTTGGTGGAATTGTTTCATCTCCATATTAAATAAGTTTGTAATTTTCCACAGACTTTATCTTAATATACAACACGTTTCACTGACTTGCAATATCATCAGGTACAAGTTACACATACAGTTGTTGAATATATACCCTTTGGACAAAGGAGAGGGGGGGTGGCTATGTTGGAGAGAGAGGGAATGTAGAAAAGTTGAAGGAGAGGGGTGGTTGGCTTTTTTGGGCGTCAAAGTTGGTGGTCTGGGTTTTTTGGTTAAGGGAAGGAGGGGCAGTGGTGCTAGGCATTGGGTCTGGTCAGGGGCATGGTAGGGTTACATCTACATCTACATAAATACCCTGCAAGCCACCAAAAAAGGTGTGTGGCAGGGGGTGAAGCACCAGGAGGAAAGGGTAAGGGATGAGGGGGTTGGGGTTTATTCAAATAGGTGGGGGGAACCTGTAAGAACAAAAAAAAAAAAAAATATATATATATATATATATATATATATATATATATATATATATATATATATATATATATATATATATATATATATGCACAGTCCCTAACCTGTACGTTAATGCTTATTGTAATGAACTGACTCCTGGGGGATTTCGACTGCAAGCATTCTGGTCCCTTATCGTTCTTGGAAAAAATGACATTTTAAACCTGTCAGTCTTGCAGTCTATCTCTCTAATCTTAATTTCGTGATCCCTCCGACCATAATACGTTGGGGTTCGTATTATATTCTTGATGTCATTGGAAGAGGGCCCATCTTTAAATGTTTTTAATAAGTTTAATCTATATTGCAAATGCCGCTGCGTAAGAGAAGGGCGGAGGGGTAAGTAGAACGGTTTGATCTGCTAACCCTCGAGGAGAAGGGGTGGATATGTAGGAGGGAGGGGGAGGGTGGGACATTGAAGGGGCATGGAAGGGTCAGGGTTTTTTGGGTTAGGGAAGAGAAAGTCAGTGGTGCCTTGGTTATAGTGTGGCATTCGGTGTTTTCAGGGGCATAGGAGGGATAGGGGCAAACATTTATGTATGTAGAACCGTTGGATTTGTTTACTCTCAAGGTTAGATTTTTGGAAAGGAGAGGGGAGGGATGAGCATATCATTGCTCATTACAAAGTATTGTTTTGGGATCTGCCAAGTGCCTCTGATCAGCTCTAAAGCGTCCATTTTCAATCCTTTTGAGAGGGCATGTAGTATTTCTGGGACAAAATTGCTATTCTGTTTAAAATCTATGAGGTGTTTAGCGAAGAGGGAATTGGGGAAAGGTGTTTTGCTTCTTGTGACACATGGCATGTTCTTGGGCTCGTTTTTTGAAATTCTTCCCAGTTTGACTGGCATAATAAGTGTTGTAATTATCACATTTAAATTTGCAGATGACTGATTTATTAGATATATCCTCTTTGTCTTTGCCATTGGTAAAGAGTTTGGAGAGAGTAAGGGGTGTGTAAAAGGCCGTTTTGAGTGTAGTTGGAAGGTGACATGAGATTTTATAGGAGATATCTCCTAGGAAAGGGATCAAAAAATACTTGAAGTCTTTAGAAGTTGAGGGCTGAGAGGAAGAAATTGGACTCATGGCCATTGCCTTTTCCTTTTTGTGAAGTATTTTTCCAACTAGGTTTGAGTTATATCCATTGTTGGTGGCCACATTCGTATTTGTAAAAGTTCATTATTGAAATTTGTGGGGAAAAGGAGGATGTGTAGGACCTGGTAGATCATCAAGTGGAGGGATGCATATTTGTGCTAAAAATGGTGGGCAGAATCATTGAGAACTACATTATCCGTTAATATTGGTTTCCTGTACCTAGGGAACTCATGTCATCGGTTTTTGGTGTGAGGGAAAAGACAGACCTCAATCCACTTGCCTATTGAAAAGAATCCATTTTTCATTTTGGAAGTCTTATAGTATCATGTCAGTCATTGAAATGCACAGTGCAGCTGGGAGGCTTTCACAGCTGATTGCATGATTGGTGTTTGGCATAATTCTGGTTGGTAGCAGTTTCCCAATTCACAGGATTAATCAATGACATTATGTATGCTATAATCAATATTACCACCTTAGCTTAAGAAGTAGAAATGGTAGAATTTGAAGGAGGAAAAACAAAGGAACAGCTAGACTGCTATGGAAAATAGTTCTCAGATGAAGAATCATGAATATTTCCTTTAATCAAGATGCAGAAGAACAGATGCCCCAGGTTCTCAGGAGCCAGTAATGAAATTGTTAACAATTTTAAGTAATTGCTGAGAGGTTGGACCAAATAATATGCATTTATTTTTTTAAATGACCCTTGCAAGTTGTAAATACAAGGTTTCCATAAAAAGCATCAGTTATAATTTTTTCATGACACGTGTGAAGTGCTGCATTCAGACTGTCGGTTAAGTGTGCTCATGATTTAGTGATGGGAAAGATCTGTGCTAAATTCATTCCCAAGGTCTTGACGGGCGACCAAGAGCAGAGTGGAGGGTCTGCTTGCAAAAGGCTTTTTTAACAGCATGGTGATGATTAATAAAGCAAAAGGGAACGTACTACGGCCGAATGAATGCAATGAATACAAGTTACCCAAAGCCGTACTCTTGGGGGCACTAGTTAGGGGACATGGGGGAGGGTGCAAAGAATAAGGATAACAGTTATCCTTATTCTTTGCACCCTCCCCCGTGTCCCCTAACTAGTGCCCCCAAGAGTACGGCTTTGGGTAACTTGTATTCATTGCATTCATTCGGCCGTAGTACGTTCCCTTTTGCTTTATTAATGATGGCCTCCAAGTCAAACGAACGTAATCGATATCACCGGCTTAAGACCAATATCCTTAAAATCGGTGCAGATATTAACTTCCTTAAAAACTGCCAAAGTAACGGATTTCTCCCTCGTTTCATTTCTTCGACCACCTTTGGAAAAAATCAATTTTCCCGCTATGACTCCATGATAAAAAACCATATTTTGAAGTCTGAAATCCAATTCCTTTACGCCAAAAGATCAAAATTAGAAATTGAGGCCTACAATATTCATCTCAAACTAACGGTAGGTCTCAATGCAACTGAATTTGCCGAGTGGTTAGAATTTGATAGGAAAGTCCATCCAGTCAGCAACCATAAGTTACGGAAAAAACAATACGCACTTTATAGGAAATTAACCTCCCTAAAGGACAGAAGCAACCATCCTTACACCGCCAATGCTAAGCAATTTCCTTTTGTAGTTAATATGTCCGAGACCAGCTTCTCCCAAGAAGAGTTACTTTTACTTAACCGGGGCCTGAATTTTAGTGTTAAACCTCCAAAACCACCCTTGAATGATCTCATTGCACAAATAGAATCTTCTATTAAATATCTAGATATGGGAACCAAGAATCAAATCCGGAGTTGCTGTGCTAACAAAATCAGATCAAACCTCACGCAAGGCCCCAGAAACAGTAAACACCATCCGAGAAACTTCTTTCCTCTCATTCGTTCACTACGCAACAAAAACTGCTTCTACTTAAAATCGGACAAAGGAAACTCCTGTGTGATCCTTGACAAACATACCTATCTTCAAAAAATGCAATCTCTCATTGACAACGGACCCTATACCAAAATCTTAGGGAACCCCCTTAACAAAATGATCACAGGCTATAAGTCGGCATTAACTAACTGCAAGCACCTAATCGACAAAAAACTTAAATTTAGACTTAATGTTCCGAACCCACACCTCCCTCGCCTATACGGACTCCCAAAAATTCATAAGAAAGACTGCCCCATGCGTCCCATTGTGTCCGCCATCAATGCTCCCACATACGAAATATCGAAATGGCTTACGGAAGAATTCTCTCAAATAGGGTTTCAAAGTTCATCCAATATCAGAAACACCTTGGATTTCATAGAAAAAATTAAAAACATCACCCTTACAGACCATGAAATTCTCGTGTCCTTTGATGTTGAGTCACTCTTTCCAAGTGTTCCAATCCCGGTTACCATAACCTTGTTGGAGAATTGGCTCCAGTCCAAGAACATCCCCCGGAAAAAATCAGAGAATACATCCTCCTAACCAATCTTGTTATGAGTAACAACTTTTTCTCCTTCAACAAGTCCTTTTACAAACAGGACTTCGGCACCACAATGGGAAATTCTCTTTCTCCATTTCTAGCGAACCTATTTATGTCCGGCTTTGAAGAACAATGTAAAGAAAAATTCACATATTTCCCAAAAGTTTGGTTGAGATATGTCGATGACATATTCGCAGTCTTCGACAGTAACGCATCCTCTATAGAAGCATTCCAACAACAACTCAACAATCAATACCCCTCAATCAAGTTCACAGTCGAATCTGAAACAGATAGGTCCCTCCCCTTTCTTGATCTTAAAATAACCAGAACCCCTTCCAATCACCTCTCATTCAACATCTACAGGAAAGAAACCCACACCAACAATTACATACACGAATCTTCGTTCGATCATACAACGCACAAATTCGCCGCCTTCCACTCCCTAGTACATAGGCTCCTCAACGTACCTCTGTCCAAAGCGAATTTCCAAACAGAATTAAAACACATAAAACACACTGCTGTCGTGAACGGCTACTCTGAACAGCTCATTGATAACATCTTAAAAAAACACAGGAACAAAAAACATCTCCAAAATAACACTAAACTGAATAAACTAGATGACAAGAAATTCGTCAAACTACCTCACCACCCACAACTAACAAAAGGCCTACCTGCTATCTTCAAAAAAATTAAATACACACCCACGTTTGTCAGTCAAACCAAACTGAAACACCTTTTCAAAAATCCCAAAGATCCTATTGAGACCCTAGACAAATCCGGAATCTACCAAATCTCCTGCCCACATTGTGATCTTTCTTATATCGGACAAACACGCAGAAACATTCGCACACGCTTCAAAGAACACACTGCTTGTTACAGGCTGGGAAACATTAACAAATCGTCAGTCGCCCAGCACATGCACGATAACTCACACAACATCACAATTGAAGACCTACAGCTAATAAAACATGTGCCCAATCATTTACTCGACTGTTATGAAAGTCTTTACATACAAAAATCGGAAGGAAAACTCATAAACAGTGACAACGGTCCGATATCTTCGTCTCTTTTTTCCCTTTCCCTTCCTGAGTCATGACCTTCCCTTCACCTACGGTCATAAACGGCCCAGTCTAACCCACTCAATTCCCCCCCCTCAACCCCCGCCCCGAGCCTCAAATCACCCATACATTGTATCTAACCTTGCACCCATACATTGTATCCCCCTTCCCATTCTTTCCCAATTATATCACCAACCCTTCCCCTCCCTCTCTCCTCCCCGGTTCCCCCCCCCTACTCATCGTTACTTATATCTCGGCTCCGACGAATTTTCATTATTCTTCTCTGAAGAGGCCTGCTTGGCAGGCGAAACACCTGGTGTCAGGTTTTTCGGCACTATTTTTTTTTTCCCCCCACGTACACTGCATCACAGTGTACATCCCCCTTTCCGTATTCCTAGTCTGTGTGAAGGGTCACTGCCGTTGGGTTAAATTCCCCGTAAACCCTGAGTGCGTGTGTGTTTGCGTCTCACAAACGGTCAATTTGCTCTGCAAATACCGGAGTGAGGGAGTGCGTGCCGTTCCTTTACTTTTTCTATCTTTACGTCTGTCTGAGTGAAGGGTCCCTGCCGTTGGGTTTAATTCCCCGTAAACCCTGAGTGCGTGTGTGTTTGCGACTTGCGACGGTCAATTTGTACTGCATATACCGGAGTGAAGGAGTGCGTGTGGTTTTGTTTGCCTTGTCTGAGTGTGTGGTCCCTGGCGAGGGTTTTTTCCCCCGTAAACCCTGAGTGTGTGTGTGTTTGCGACTTGCGACGGTCAATTTGTACTGCATATACCGGAGTGAAGGAGTGCGTGTGGTTTTGTTTGCCTTGTCTGAGTGTGTGGTCCCTGGCGAGGGGTTTTTTTCCCCCGTAAACCCTGAGTGCGTGTGTGTTTGCGACTTGCGACGGTCAATTTGTACTGCATATACCGGAGTGAAGGAGTGCGTGTGGTTTTGTTTGCCTTGTCTGAGTGTGTGGTCCCTGGCGAGGGGTTTTTCCCCCGTAAACCCTGAGTGCGTGTGTGTTTGCGACTTGCGACGGTCAATTTGTACTGCATATACCGGAGTGAGAGAGTGTGTGCAGTTTTGTTATCCTTATTCTTTGCACCCTCCCCCGTGTCCCCTAACTAGTGCCCCCAAGAGTACGGCTTTGGGTAACTTGTATTCATTGCATGGTGATGATTCCCCAACCCCCTTACAGTCCCATCTTACAAATAACATTTAAGTCTCTAAACTATGTATCAGATTTCTATAAGCATGGGAGTGTGATGGGACTCAATATTGGGACCTACCTGATTTTTTTTTTTAGGTAATCTACCGGTTAAGGTAGGTTTTTGGATGGACCCAACTATCAAATAAACATTTTGTGACTCCCCACCTAGCAAACTAATCTATATCAGGTCCCTCTTCATCTCGGTGTACTTCTTTCCTCCCTTCATCTCGTCCAACATCCCTATCCTGTTCCTACCCTTACCTCGCTTGCCCAACATTCTCCCCTCTATTACCCTCTTCAACATTCCACTACCGCTCAATACGCCCTTCATCCATTTTTCCTGCCTCCATAGGATTTCTCTCAACAAACCCCTCTCCTCCCCCACCATTTCTAGTACTTCCTCATTTGTTTTCCTTTCGGTCCATTTCACCTTTTCCATTCTTCTCCACACCCACATTTCAAAAGCCTCCAATCTACGTCTATCCTCCTGCTTCAGCGACCACGTTTCCGCGCCGTACATAGCTACGCTCCATATCAGAGTTTTTACGAGTCTTGTCTTAACATCCCTACTCAACGTCCCCGTCATCAACTCCCTCCTCCTTGAGAAAGCCTCCTTGCCTAGCGCAATTCTTCTCCTTACGTCCCTACCACTTTGACCGTGTTGGTCCAAAACACTTCCGAGATATGTAAACTGTTCTACCTGCTCTATTTTTTCCCCGCCTATTTTAATATTTAGCTTAGCCTTTTTCTTTCTGGAAAATCGCATAACCTTTGTTTTATTAATATTTATTCTCATCCCATATTTATCGCACTGAACCTCCAATTCACTCAACAATGCTTGCAACCCCTTGGCTGACTGAGCAACTAATGCTTGGTCATCAGCAAACCTAACCGATTTTACAAATTCCCCTCCGACTTTCATTCCTACCTCCAGTTCTTCCCATGCCTCTTTAATCATTTCCTCTACATATACGTTGAACAGTACCGGTGACAATGGGCAACCCTGCCTTACACCTCTTCCTAACACTGCCCATCCGGACTCTCCGTTCCCCACTCGCACCTGAGCAGTCTGAGACATGTACAGGTTGCGGATCAGTCTCCTGTCCCTCCAATCCATTCCTATTTTCTGCAATACACGCATTAATTTTTCCCAATTCACTCTATCAAACGCTTTTTCGAAATCTACAAAACAGGCCTACTTAATTTATGTTGTTTATTAATGACCAACCATTAATAAATAAAAATGACAAAGAATTAATTCCACAATATTTTCTGACTATGCAAACTTTTTAACTTCTGATGAAAGTAGTCAAAGGCTTCTGGTTAATATGCGAAAGGTTTTATAGAGCATCTGGAAATGGTATTATAACAACAAACTTAAATTTCAAAACTATTTTATGATAAACCAGGTCTAACTTTCCCGAAAAGCTTTCCCCACTTCCTATTCCATCTCCAAGAACAATAGTTTGATGCATACAAAAAGTAACAAAGAAACTATAGTCCATAGCACATGATCAGTTTTCAAGTAGAAGTTATAGGGGCCATTTGAGTAACAGCCCAAGGGGTAAGGCAATAGATAGTGCCAGCAGAGCAAATGTGGTGGTGGCAATGTGACTAGGTGAACAACATTGTTGGTGCTGATGTTTAAAGGAGAGGATAATTGCCAAAAGGAGTTCTCACCAGGCGAGAGGACGGTGATGGCTGCTTGAACAGCATTCCTCACGAGGTTGTCAAGTGCAAACATCCAGTGTGGCTTGATGCTGTGGGAACGCAGAACCACATTGACCTGGAACAGATCAGGAAAGGATGAGTCCTCATCTGTAAGGCTACCTCCCTGGCAAAGTTAGATGAGAATACCACATGGGAGACTTCTTCCTTAATTTTACCTTTGAAGGGGAAAGCGCTACACTTATCAAAAGTCTACAATCACCAGCAACCTAACCCATAAATTTTCAACCTTCCTTCATATCATTCATGATGGCAGAAAAGTTTAGGTTTTGGTCTTCCATGGTTGGCAGACAAGCATCTGGCCAGAGAAAGTTTTATGTCTATACAGCCAGAAGTGAAGTTGAACGTAAAAGCAATTACACAAACCTTTGAGTGAAAGGTATCAAAATGGAGTTCATTTTCAGACACAAAGAGGTAAGGAAATGAGAAGTGGATGGATACATTAATATACACATATAGAACGTGGAAAGTCTCAAATATGTTCTTATTTTTACAATTTACTTCATAAAAGAGGCACCAAGATTGAACCTCAATTTAGCTAATCACGGAAATAAAAAAATTCTACCAACTCTGTTATAAATCCTTAATTTATTCATTTCAAGCAAGTCACAATTATAATGCAACAATTTCAGAGAGTAAAAATCATTCGCCTTGACCGGGATTCGAACCCGGATCCCTCGATATCCGGCCGAGTGCTTTAACCATTTAAGCTACCGAGACGTCCTCTTACACTCTGAAATTTTGGGGGCTTTAAAGGAACAAGATGTTGTGACGAAATACCGTACATAGAATGTCACAGCCATTCGTAGTCGTGCGCGAGGCGCCACAGTCCACGATGTTAAAGCCAATTTCAAACACTTAGGCTGTTCATTTCAAGAAACTGCGGGAGATGCTGTTGCGGCATCTCCTGCAGTTTCTTGAAAGTCACAATTAATTAAAATATATGCCCCCAAATTTGATCCCTCAAGACACTGAATTAACATTTTTGTCATCGATTAAGACAGCATCAAGACAGCTCAGAGGGTAAAGTATTTGACAGCTCAAAAAATGAACTTTAGCTCAAATCCTGATTCATAATTTGCTGTCATAATTATGGCAGAAAATACATTGCACAAAAAAAACAAAGGGTACAATTAAAAAAATCAACACATCCACTCATTGAACGGGATCTTTAAATAGTTTTAAGCATGGTTGCAAATTACAACTCACCGCATCTTGGAAGAGATAAATGGCAAAGTTAAGTTGATTAATGGCGACTGCATCAAAGTCCAGCTCCTCCTTGAGAGTATGGATTGCACTTTCAATGAAATCTCTGTTTTTGTCGGGGATGTATTCCTTGAGGCCTCGCATCAGCGTTTCCAGATGAGACTGGAATCAGTGAGTACACAGTTTACATGCAAGCGTTCATTGTGGTGATGTTGAAAACACTTGAAACGGGGCAAATGCTTCTTCTACACATGTTGGCACCCATAAGCCTGATCGATGGAATATGGTATATTAAAACCAATCCACCCAGATGTTGATAGCACTAATTCCTAAGTGTCGACTAATTTGAGATACAGTTCTAAGAGTAAAAAAAAATATATCACATGCAAATGTTCATGAGCCAACTTCCTGCCTTAGGTCTAAAACATATTATGACAATGTTCATCAACAATTATAAAAGTAGTAAGAAGTCTAAAAAAGGATTTAAGGCAACCAAAATTTCAGTTGTGCTGGAAAAACTCGACAGTCAAGTAAGACTGGATCATGACATAACACAGCATCACACTTATGTCATTACCATTGTCAGCACTGTTTCTCCAAGATCCTTCTCCAGGTTCCTCATCCAGATGTCGCATATTTTGCCCTCGTCCTGGCTCAGCACTTTGGTCAGTGTCATCCTCCTCTGCGAATCCTTTTTCAAGAGGTAGAATCCATCTTGCTCACTTGCCTCCGTATTGCCCAGCAACATGTCGGCCGCTGCTCCAGACGTCCTCGTCACCGATGCACCAAGGGGGGAGCCAACAGTTCCCCCAACCCCAGAAGGGAGCAGGATCCCTTTGCTAGTGCCACAGGACACGGGTGTCTCCACTTCGGGAGACATTGGACCCCCGGAAGAGCTCCTCCTTGATGCCAGTGAGCTGGTGTCCTCAAGGTCTATTGTTGAAATGCTGAGCAAACAAATAACAAAACGCACAGGTGCGCAAAGCATTATGCCAAGGACACCAAATACACATCCACAAATATTCAACTGTAACTTAACTCAAGCCATTCAATCTCTGATCGAGTTGGATGGCTACACAAATGAACTTGCCTGAGCAAGAGGCGATGCAAGGATTGAGCAGATATGAGAGAAACAAAACAAATAAAGGTATCAACAGTGATCGGAAAAGTGTTAAAAAATAACTAGGTTCATTAACAATTACTTTCATTGAAAGGGTACCTGACTATAAGTGAAGGGTGAGGAAGTCTAAATGTCACAGACCTGTACTTCCAATTTCCCTAATTCACTCAGTTTGAGATTTGCTCCCATGTTTGACTTCTCCAGACCAAAATTTTGGTGATGGTTATAAAAAAGAGTGAAACTCCAGCAAAAAAGCATTCTCCAACCTTCAATATTCATCAACAACACAGGAAAAGTTGTACTGGATCTCTACCTTTGAATCACATTGGATGTTCACACCCATTAACTTGTCCAGTCCTCATACAATATAATAATTGAACATAGGATGAAAAATACAAGAAGAGGAATCAATGCACGTGATTATGAAAGAGCACTTGAGAGATAATGGTTGATTACAATTATATACAATCACAGAAAAAGTAACTGATTACAATAAAGAGATTCAGACATAATTCATGCAAAGTACTCTGGATTTGTAATTTACTTGACCTATTCATGTTTTTTTTCTGATCAAAAATGCATTTTTCCTGGATTTGGTAGAGCTGACTTAAAAATGGTAGAAATGCACCTCTCAACTATAATCGCCACATTGAATAGCAGACCTATCACCCTGCTTAAGTGCCTCATATAATTTGATTCTTATGAAGGTAAATACTTGAGATGAGATTTAAAATCATACAGAAAAGGAGTATTTTACAATTACTCACTCCTAATTTTCAGAATTTTACTGAATTTATGTAAAAAACTACTTGTTTCACACATGCTGTTTTGCATAACTAGTGACAAAGGAAAGTGAGACTCTTGGAATTACTGCTAGTCTGCCACCTAGGTTCGTTTTTATCACTCACTCTGCTAGCATAATAGTGTCACTAGTAATCAATTATTTTTTTAAAACTTAGTGTTCAGAGGTAGGCATTAATATGATATCTTAATACATTATTTGTTTTCTTTGACATCATTTTTGATTTTTTTTGCACAAAGAGTAACAACCCATACAAAAATGTCACTAAATAAAAAGCAACAAGAAGACAATAAAAATAGCCATATAAGGAGAGCCCCTCCCATGGACTACAACCTTGTCGTGGTGGAAGGGCTTGTGTGTTCCGATGACCCCTAGTGCTGGCAGGAGTAATAATAATTACTCCTGGAAGGGTCACCCATGCCAGATAGGTCGAAGGTTAGGAGCCAGACGAAAGGTAGTCCACGCAGCGTCTGTTCCTCAGTGAGGCGGCTGCAATGGCGTCTGACCCCAGTGGGGCAGCCATTTAGTGATGGTGTCACGTTAAATACACTATTGAGGAAGGCAACGGGAAACCACCTCAATTATGATTCCCAAGAATATAATGATGGGCACTATAGATAATATGAGTCCTGGCAACTACGGGACTCGGCCCAAGAGGCCGTGTGTCGTGCCTGGCAGCGTGAGAGGCAAGGCTTCCGCGGTCGTCATCCCACGAAATCCTTGCAAGGAAGAAATAACTGCAGCAGGACAGAAGACTCAGAAGAAGGCGAAAGTAGTTAGAATAGAAACCTGGAACGTCAGGACTGTGTTGCGGAGAGGCAAATTAGAAAATATTAAGCGAGAGATGGAAAGAGGTAATATAGATGTTTTAGGTCTCTGCGAGGTGAGATGGAAGGATAGCGGGGATTACTGGAGTGACAAATATAGAGTGATATACAGTGGCGGGGACGAGAGCCAACGAGGTGTTGCCGTAATTTTAAATAAAGGGGTAGGAAGAAGCATAGTGAATATAGAGCAAGCGACAGATAGAATTTTACTCGTAGAGATTAAAGCAGAGCCGACGAACTTGGTCATAGTTCAGGCATACATGCCACCGAGCAACCACAAGTAGGAAGAAGTCGATAGGATGTATGATGAGTTAGAGGATATCATCGCGAGTGTTCCTGCAGGGAAACATTTGATAGTGATGGGGGATTGGAATGCGACGGTAGGCGAAGGAAGAGATGGTGGTGAGGTGGGGGACTATGGGTTAGGCACGAGGAATGAACGCGGAGAGAAAGCAATTGAATTCTGCAGGAGACAGGGGTTAGTCATCACTAACACATGGTTTAGACACCACAAAAGGCGTAGGTATACATGGAAAATGCCAGGTGACTCAGAAAGGTATCAGTTAGATTATATTATGGTTAGGCACAGGTTTAGGAACAGTGTGATAAATTCGCACAGTTTCCCAGGAGTGGATGCGGACTCTGACCACAATTTAGTTGTTATGAAATGTAATGTTCGTTTCAAGAAGATAAGGTAAGGGCGGCGGGTTAGGAAATGGAATTTAGAAGCAGTAAATGGATTAACGAGGAAGGAGTATCAGCAGGCTGTAGAGAAAATGATGGATGACGGTAAAGAACTGAGTACTATCGAAGAAAAATGGGAAGGTATCAAGAAAGGGAATTTGGAAGCCGCTAAAGACACTATAGGAACCGTTAACGGGAAAAGGATAAGGAAACTATGGGTAACGGATGACATGATTGCAAAGATGGATGAAAGAAGAAGATGGAAAAATGTAAACACAGAGTTAGGCAAAATGAAGTACAAAGAGTTAAACAATAAATTGAGAAGGGCCACAAATAAAGCAAAAGAAGAATGGTGGGAAATGCAATGCGAGGATATGGAAAGTTTACAGAAGAAGGGTGAAATTGGTGCTCTATACAGCAGGGTTAAGTTATTGTCGGGAAGCAAGAAGGCAGAATCTGTGCTAACAGTTAAAGATAAATGGGGTAAGATAATAGTTGAACCAGGAAAAATCCAAGAGAGATGGAAGGAATATATAGAAACACTGTATGGTAAAGAACTTAGGCCGCTTAGACATAGAAAAGGAACATGACGGAGAAGAAGGTAGCTTAGGTCCAGGCATACTCGACGATGAAATAGAAAGGGCATTAAAGGAGATGAAAGCAAATAAGGCTGTGGGGGTGGACAATATTCCTGTAGAAATGTTGAAATGGTTAGGGAAAGGTGGGAAGAAGGCCATATATGGACCGATTCGTAGTATCTATGAGGAAGGAATCTGGCCGGAAGATTTTGTGAGATGGGTGTTAGTTCCTATTCCAAAAAAGGCAAAGGCTTCGTCATGTGAGGATTACAGAACAATAAGTTTGATATCCCACGCAGCTAAAGTTATTCTCAGGATCATCAACAAAAGGATAGAGAGTAAGGCAAATGATTACTTAGGGGATGATCAGTTTGGGTTTAGGAAAGGAAGAGGTACGCATAATGCCATTGCAGTAATGAGATCACTAATCGAGAGGAATATAGAATACAACCAGGACGTTTTTGCCTGTTTTGTAGATTTCGAAAAAGCGTTTGATAGAGTGAATTGGGAAAAATTAATGTGTGTATTGCAGAAAATAGGAATGGATTGGAGGGACAGGAGACTGATCCGCAACCTGTACATGTCTCAGACTGCTCAGGTGCGAGTGGGGAATGGAGAGTCCGGATGGGCAGTGTTAGGAAGAGGTGTAAGGCAGGGTTGCCCATTGTCACTGGTATTGTTCAACGTATATGTGGAGGAAATGATTAAAGAGGCATTAGGTTTGCCGATGACCAAGCTTTAGCTTGTCGGTCTGCCAAGGGGTTGCAAGCATTGCTGAGTGAATTGGGGGTTCAGTGTAATAGATATCGGTTGAGAATCAATATTAATGAAACGTAGGTTATGCGATTTTCCAGAAAGAAAAAGGCTAAGCTAAATATTAAAATAGGCGGGGAAAAAATAGAGCAGGTAGAACAGTTTACATATCTCGGAAGTGTTTTGGACCAATACGGTCAAAGTGGTAGGGACGTAAGGAGAAGAATTGCGCTAGGCAAGGAGGCTTTCTCAAGGAGGAGGGAGTTGACGACGGGGACGTTGAGTAGGGATGTTAAGACAAGACTCGTAAAAACTCTGATATGGAGCGTAGCTATGTACGGCGCGGAAACGTGGTCGCTGAAGCAGGAGGATAGACGTAGATTGGAGGCTTTTGAAATGTGGGTGTGGAGAAGAATGGAGAAGGTGAAATGGACCGAAAGGAAAACAAATGAGGAAGTACTAGAAATGGTGGGGGAGGAGAGGGGTTTGTTGAGAGAAATCCTATGGAGGCAGGAATAATGGATGAAAGGCGTATTGAGCGGTAGTGGAATGTTGAAGAGGGTAATAGAAGAGAGAATGTTGGGCAAGCGAGGTAAGGGTAGGAACAGGATAGGGATGTGGGATGGGATGAAGGGAGGAAAGAAGTACACCGAGATGAAGAGGGACCTGATATAGATTAGTTTGCTAGGTGGGGAGTCACAAAATGTTTATTTGATAGTTGTGTCCATCCGAAAACCTACCTTAACCGGTAGATTACCTAATGATAAGGAGAGCATCCATATCAAGGAGATGGATGCTTCAAATGGAATGAAAAGAATATTCATGCAACAGCTACATATTTTCAATGACGTTGAAAGGTTGCTTCTCAATTAAATAAACAAAAAGCATTGGCAAGAGAATATTGTTTGTGAGAAAGTGAAAGACGTTCTTGCTGACGCCTTTTTGAAGATGCCATGATCATCAATGGCTGAAGAAGCATTCAATGGGAGCCTTGTGTGGTTCGAGAGGTTTAAGAGAAGAACCACCATCCACAGCATTGTGAGGCATGGTAAAGCAGCAAGCTACAACTAAAAGGTAGCAGAGAACTCCATCAGCCACTTCAAGAAGCGGAGGAAGATTCTGTGGTCTGCCTGTAGCAACAGGTGTTTCGTTGACGCTGAAGTGAACCCATTTAACAGCAGAGGAGAATGCATTAAACTGCCATAAGCCAATGAAAGAATATCCCACATTGCTATTTTGTGCCAATGCAAGGAGTGATTTGAATATTAAATCACTGCTTGTTTATCATTCAGAAAGTCCATTACCCTTCAAGAAGTGTTAACTCCAACAGAACAGACTAAATGTGATTATTTTCTGTAGAGCGAATATGCATTCCAGCTTGGTTTGTTATGCAATAGAAGAAAAGATGAAGCTGATTCACAATCCTAAACAATGTACAAGGTTTGCATGTAAAGTGTCAGTAACAATTTCTTTTCCTGGCATGCGCATGAAGCACTAAATTCAGAGTGTCGAACCGTTAAGTGTGTGCATGATCACAGATCGTATTGGCATTTATCAGATGATAGTGCACATCATTAGCACTGAAAATTTGTTGATGAGAAAGATCTGTGCTAAACTCATTGCTAAGGTCTTGACGGATGACCAAAAGAGCAGAGCCGAGTGTCCGCTTGGGAAGATCTGCAACGACATCGTGACATTTCCCCATCCCCCTTACAGTCCCGAATTGGCATCGGCAGACTATTTCCCATTCCCCATAAAAGGAAAAGCCTCCCTCAAAGGACAGATCCTTAGTGCCATCAAAGAAGCTTGTGCGTGTACCCTTAAGGACCTTTTGGAATCAGCCTGTGAGGGAGCCTTCAAGTCGTGGAAAAACTACTGGCAAAACTGCGTCGATGCTCAAGAGATGTACTTTGAAGAATTCAAGGCATTGTAGCAGTATCAGAAAAAAACCCATGTTTTCATAACTTTTCCGATAACTTTTATACAAAACATATACATACTTTCTTTGAATAAAACTTACACATAATTTATTTTTTTGCATGGAATGCATTATCAGATATTACATTAACTTTTAGGGAAAAAATTGTTTTGCATTATGAGTTAGATTCTGGAACGAATTATGCTCATTAAGTGAGGTTCCACTGCACTTTAACTAATTAGATTTAATAAGTTTTAGCCATGTTGTAGGTCTTAAAATATTGTTATTTTACTTTTCTAGGCACAAGGACATAAGACTGGCATTAATTACTGATCCTCAGTGTCCATAGTTACCAATCAGGAGAGAGAAAGAAATCTTGTGAATATTGTGCATGTGAACTGGTGTATAACATATACTACAAGTGGCTGTGACCTATATACCTATTTGCCTTGTCATAATCTGGAGGTATTTGAAAATTAAAAATGACTTCTACTGCACTGTGCTCCTAATTATTTTTTATCAGCAATAAGAGAAATAAATAAAAGAAAACTTTTCAAGGAGTGCAAAGAGTGCCCATTTGCCAAAGTATACATTTCTCTTCGTGTCACAATTATATTGTTTGCTCAGTAACTTCTTAGAAAATTCAATAGATATCAGAAAAATACATACATACATATATATATATATATATATATATATATATATATATATATATATATATTATTATTAGGTAATCTACCGGTTAAGGTAGGTTTTTGGATGGACACAACCATCATATAAACATTTTGTGCCTCCCCACCTAGCAAACTAATCTATATCAGGTCCCTCTTCATCTCGGTGTACTTCTTTTCTCCCTTCATCCCATCCAACATCCCTATCCTGTACCTACCCTTACCTCGCTTGCCCAACATTCTCCCCTCATTACCCTCTTCAACATTCCACTACCGCTCAATACGCCTTTCATCCATTCTTCCTGCCTCCATAGGATTTCTCTCAACAAACCCCTCTCCTCCCCCACCATTTCTAGTACTTCCTCATTTGTTTTCCTTTCGGTCCATTTCACCTTCTCCATTCTTCTCCACACCCACATTTCAAAAGCCTCCAATCTACGTCTATCCTCCTGCTTCAGCGACCACGTTTCCGCGCCGTACATAGCTACACTCCATATGAGTTTTTACGAGTCTTGTCTTAACATCCCTACTCAACGTCCCCGTCATCAACTCCCTCCTCCTTGAGAAAGCCTCCTTGCCTAGCGCAATTCTTCTCCTTACGCCCCTACCACTTTGACCGTATTGGTCCAAAACACTTCCGAGATATGTAAACTGTTCTACCTGCTCTATTTTTTCCCCGCCTATTTTCATATTTAGCTAAGCCTTTTTCTTTCTGGCAAATCGCATAACCTTTGTTTTATTAATATTGATTCTCATCCCATATTTATCGCACTGAACCTCCAATTCACTCAACAATGCTTGCAACCCCTTGGCTGACTGAGCAACCAATGCTTGGTCATCAGCAAACCTAACCGATTTTACAAATTCCCCTCCGACTTTCATTCCTACCTCCAGTTCTTCCCATGCCTCTTTAATCATTTCCTCCACATATACGTTGAACAGTACCAGTGACAATAGGCAACCCTGCCTTACACCTCTTCCTAACACTGCCCATCCGGACTCTCCATTCCCCACTCGCACCTGAGCAGTCTGAGACATGTACAGGTTGCGGATCAGTCTCCTGTCCCTCCAATCCATTCCTATTTTCTGCAATACACACATTAATTTTTCCCAATTCACTCTATCAAACGCTTTTTCGAAATCTACAAAACAGGCAAAAACGTCCTGGTTGTATTCTATATTCCTCTCGATTAGTGATCTCATTACTGCAATGGCATTATGCGTACCTCTTCCTTTCCTAAACCCAAACTGATCATCCCCTAAGTAATCATTTGCCTTACTCTCTATCCTTTTGTTGATGATCCTGAGAATAACTTTAGCTGCGTGGGATATCAAACTTATTATTCTGTAATCCTCACATGACGAAGCCTTTGCCTTTTTTGGAATAGGAACTAACACCCATCTCACAAAATCTTCCGGCCAGATTCCTTCCTCATAGATACTAAGAATCGGTCCATATATGGCCTTCTTCCCACCTTTCCCTAACCATTTCAACATTTCTACAGGAATATTGTCCACCCCCACAGCCTTATTTGTTTTCATCTCCTTTAATGCCCTTTCTATTTCATCGTTGAGTATGCCTGGACCTAAGCTATCTTCTTCTACGTCATGTTCCTTTTCTATGTCTAACCTTGTCGGCCTAAGTTCTTTACCATACAGTGTTTCTATATATTCCTTCCGTCTCTCTTGGATTTTTCCTGGTTCAACTATTATCTTACCACATTTATCTTTAACTGTTAGCACAGATCTTGCCTTCTTACTTCCCGATAATAACTTAACCTTGCTGTATAGAGCACCAATTTCACCCTTCTTCTGTAAACTTTCCATATCCTCGCATTGCATTTCCCACCATTCTTCTTTTGCTTTATTTGTGGCCCTTCTCAATTTATTGTTTAACTCTTTGTACTTCATTTTGCCTAACTCTGTGTTTACATTTTTCCATCTTCTTCTCTCATCCATCTTTGCAATCATCTCATCCGTTACCCATGGTTTCCTTATCCTTTTCCCGTTAACGGTTCCTATTGTGTCTTTAGCGGCTTCCAATATCCCTTTCTTGATAC
>CM073774.1:6698475-6806472 GCA_037158775.1 Hetaerina titia
ACCATTATTTGACTTTCCAACACTGAATTAAAGAAAGATGGACAGCGAGGGAACCCTCTTGAACAATTACATACCATTATAACTTTACACATGCAAGTTCTTGTCAAACAAAGCAAACAATTTTGGGTCACATATAGAGCAGACTCTTTCTTGTACTGTGAATAACAATAATGTATGCATAAATTACCATAGGCAAGCATGCCAATAATAATATCCATCTACCTGATGGTTTCATAAGCATGCCACATTTTATGGTCTCAGCAAATCTGCGAACAAAATGACCTGCCATACAACTTCTGACTAATTCAGGTAAGGACTGTACTCAGTATGACATAACAAAAAAACCCTTAAAGTAACATGTACCACTTAAGTGCAAAATCATTTTTCAAAACTTTCAAAAGGAGTCTACACTACCAAAAAGCCATAAGAGTGGCAGAATGAAGCTAGAGCAAAACAAGCAACAAACATTCAAGCGTCTCCCACAAGAAACACAGAACATATAATGAAACTTTGGAAGCGGTAGCTGAACAACTCAAGGGCTGAATTAGTCATTTATTATTAGGTAATCTACCGGTTAAGGTAGGATTTTGGATGGACACAACTATCAAATGCATATTTTGTAACTCTAAACAAAACACAATCCAGTAAACTACTCTACATCAGGCCTCTCTTCATCTCTGTGTACTTCTTTCCTCCCATCATCCCATCCAACCTCCCTATCTTGTTCCTACCCTTTCCTTGTTTGTCTAACATTTTCCCCCCTATTACCTTCTTCAACATCCCACTGCTGCTAAATACACCTTTCATCCATTTTTCCTGCCTCCATAGGATATCTCCCATCAAACCCCTCTCCTCACCCACCATCCCTGGGTCATGGAAGCCACCAGCCATGGGTTAAATGGAAGAAGGGACCATTAAGTCTCAATTTCGCCCAAATAAAGTCCTCTATCTATCTATATCCCTAGTACTTCCTCATTTGTCTTCCTTTCGGTCCATTTCACCTGCTCCATTCTTCTCCACACCCACATTTCAAAAGCCTCCAATCTATGTCTATCCTCCTGCTTCAGCGACCACGTTTCCGCGCCATATATAGCTATGCTCCATATCAAAGTTTTTACAAGTCTTTTCTTAATCTCCCTACTCAACGTCCTCGTCATCAACTCCCTCCTCCTTGTGAGAGCCTCTTTGCCTAGCGCAATTCTTCTCCTTACTACTTTGACCATATTGGTCCAAAACACTTCCAAGATATGTAAACTGTTCTACCTGCTCTATTTTTTCCCCTCCTATTTTAGCCTTTTACTACGACACATTAGGCAGTGACAAAAATTTGGCAGGAAATGTGAATTTCGATGAATGGCATTGGCAACATTTACACTAAATTTTTCATTGGCTTCAAAGATTTTTTCTATGCCAACATTAATGATAAAAATACCATTTTTAAATGTTTTCCATGAAAACATATTATTATGATTTCAACGCAAAATAAACATCAGTTCCTGGCTAACTTACTAGGAAGTCATGATTACAGTAAGTTATGAAGTAGAGAAAAAATACAAAATGAAATTCCTGTTTAATCAATCAAGTCTTTCATCCCAGTCAAGGTGAATGATATTATTCTTTGAAATTGTTGCATTTAAGTTTATTGTTTCCTAGGAGAGAATAATCATAATGTGTTTGGGGATTCTATTGTGCACTGCTCATCAGAGGGAGAGCAAGTGAAGATCTTTTGAATTAGTCATGACCTAAGAACACCCAATCGCAATTGTGCCGAGAGTACTTGCCAATCGAGGAACGACATGCAGCAGTGTACGATGGGTCTTTGGTCAATTAACAGGTTTAAGAGCAATCTGCTATTACACCAGCCTCTGAGATTCACCAAAGTTGAAGAGTGCATATATTTTAAATGTAAACTGTGCCCTGAGGAAGATGCCTTGCTTCTGAGCACCATATGTGCAGGCCAGAGGATGATGGGGAACGTAAACAAACACTTTAAGCTAAAAAAACAACTTGCAAGAACAAATAAAAATACCAGTACATTTCTACAGAGTTAATTCTCAAGCAAAATTTTATACATCACCTTTTTTTCTTGTATTCATTATATTATGTAAGAATATATTGAAAAAAGTGGAGCTTCACAATGAAAGAAACTTTCACACACAGAAATATCTGGCTATTATTCCTGTACCTCTCTGGATACAAAGATACCTTCTAAATTTCAGCTTTCAGGTCTTCAAGGCTTACATATTTTTCATCAACCAGACAAATGATGCCGGAATATTAATTACCACTATATTTGACCAGGGAAAATTATATCATTAAGAAACACACACACTCGCTCTCACGCACGCACATATTGTCATACCTGGTATAGGAGAGTGCCGCTGGCATACTGATGGGGGAGAGCAAGCACGTGCCACGACCATCCACAGGGTTGGACTTAGTACTGAAGCCACCACTGAGCAGAGAGGGGAGGGGGAAGAGGGGAAGATGGTTAGAGATAAAGAGAGAAAGGGCACGCTTCTCTCCATGAGACAAGGGACTTGGGGGGTGGGGGCATGTATCTGTGTGTGTGTGTGCTTGTGTGAGAGAGAGGGTTTATTACAAGCACTGTGCTGCATTAACAAACCACCACATGTTTATAGAGACCCAGCAGAAGAGATGATGAAAAATAATTACTTCCTTGGAGACAATTTTTTGTTTTTTCTTTTCCTAGACTAATAAATTCCCTGAACAGTAGCCAGGATACTAGTCCATCAAATGAAAATAAAGGCAACACCACCTCCTGATTTGATGATGCACAATGTTTCACTCAATCATGATATTATGGCATTCACAATCAGTACACTTCCATATTTACCTCCTGGTGCCCACGGAAGGAGCAACTGCCCATTAGAATTAAACGAGGGCTGTCAAGAATGTAACTTCTGTTTCATCCTAGCATGGTGGTGGGTAGGGCTAGAGCCAATGCCATTTTGGGGTCTAAACATCCTTACAACCAGTACGCATCCTGCTGAGGGAGTGTGCGGACTATGGTTCTTACATTTAGCTCACTGGGAACTTTTGAACTTGGTTTGCTGCAGTAGAAAACTCTGTGTGTTGTAAAATGAAATCTATGATTAGGTTTGTACTGGCAAAAAAACTAACACAAGCTAATTGAAATTCAGAGGCAGCTTTGTGAAGTGTACAGAGGTCGAATAATGGGTGAAGGTGGAGTGAGGCAGTGGTGCAAACAGTTTAGAAATGACCACAGCACTAATATTCACAATGAGGACCGCAGTGGTCGGCCTGGCCTTGTGACAGATAGACTAATGGTGAAAATCAACAAATAAATTCATGAAAATTGCACACATCTGGCAAGGTTGAATAGTACAAATTTCAGTCACAGAAGAAAGAAAATTATGTAGACACAGGCAAACCCCCAACTTTTCACCATGTCAAGGGGCATATTTGAAAAGTAAGGGCCGTTTCCCAATACATAAATATTGGCATGTCAGAACAAAGTTGTATGCCTGCTGTGTCATTTATTGATCTATTTTGAACCCACTGCGACATTCTTTGAGATGCAGCAGAAATTATTGCCAAAGACAAAAGGTACTGCCCTAGGCTAATAAAGGAAGCCATCGAAATCACTAATATGCCCAAAAACTTGAATAGGGAAGACCAATACTCTCTCCATGGAGCTTGGAAGAGTCTTTTAAGAAAGAGCCAATGATGAATCAGCTAGCTTGCGGGACACCATATATCAAGGTGGCCATAACTTCAATTCAACACCTTTGGCCTGAAGACACTGGTCTGACTGACCAGCAAAACTGTTGTCAGCAACGTCAACGCGTGCAGTGAAGATCCAAAAAATGGTGAGATATTCTAGTGATAAATGCCACAGAAACCTAAGAACCTAGATAATCACACGTTTGCCCACCATGCCAAGAACTTTTGCTTTATCTTTAAATACACTACCTACAGCAGTACAAAACAATTTTTTTTAGAGTTCTTGTTAGCTAAAATAAAATTCCTACTCACTGTTTCATTTGCTGTTATTAGTCGGCCAAAATTCAAGAAAAACAAGGCCACAAAAAACATTTGTGTTTAACTATGTCCCAGAAGAGATCTCGATATGAACTGTCTAGCTCACAGCCATAAACTAATGAAATCTCAACTAATAAAATATTTTGAGCCTAAAAAGTGGTCAACAGATCAAGCTGATGGAAAAAATTGAATAGATTCAGTCATTTAATCACTTTGTTCGATACGAAAAAATCAAACAGAAAAAAAATGGATTAGTGATATCATATTTCACTTGACATATGAGGGGAGTTAGGGAAAGCAGGGACTGCCTGTGGATGAAATAATTTGAAGTAAGTTTCCCACAGATGCAATACTGAAAGAATAGGCCAAATTTGGCCACTGTGTACAATAAAATAATATCTGCACTGTTGCAATGAAATGTTAAGATATTCCTTAAGTTATTTATGGAGTTAAAATACTTAAGTAACATAAACAGTAATTGGTGGTTGCAAACAAAACTAGTTTGAACAATTAGGATTCAGACTTATTCCCCTCATGAAGATAAATAATGGATTTTTGAGATGGTGACCACAGGACCACATGCCTTTCTTCACAAAATGTAACTCCAGTATACACTTTACATATTAGATACACTACTCAGTGTTTACTTTAAACACTTAGCCACTAGGTTTAAGAAAGTTGATCTGTATGGAATTGAACAGACAATGCATTTCATAATCAACACCATAAAAAGTTAAGGCCTTTTTAATTAAAGTGACATCCATCTGTTATGGTAGTGAGAATGGTGGGTTCTACTCACAAAACTAGTAATCATCTTAGAAAGCTATCTACACCCAAATTGATTTTCATAGGGACAGGTGAAGATTAATAGTGAAGATTTAGTGAAAAATTGGGATGAGTATTTCGTACCCTAAATTAGAAGTTGATATTTCGTGCCTTGCATCTAGGAATTTAGAGCAAATCACCACACATTAAACAATGTTTATTACATTTAAAATGAAACTAAGGTCCATTTCTTTAATCAAATGGAAGTTGCAAATGATTAGAATACAAAATATCAATACAGTCAATGTATATTTATGAAAACTTATGAAGGGGGAAAAGGATGGCATTAGCATAGAACTGCAATAGAAATTTTCAATTGCAGGCTGAATGCTGTCTCTCAATGAGCATAATTTCCACACCATGAATGAGAAAAAAACTGTAACAGCATCAATATAATTCAGTTCACATCCTCTATGTTCTCTCTCCAAAGAGAACTTGCCACAGTGATGTTGAATAATTACTGTTACTTTTCATCATCTCTCCCACTGAGTTATTTGAAACTGTCTGTTGAAAAACTGACAGTTGTGAATTATTTTATTGCATGTACTTCAGCAACATTAAAATTCACCAGTTTGATTATTAGCATTCTCAAAAGACTAAAATAAATCCTCAAGCTACTACATGTCATATTGCATATGTTAAAAATATTTTATCGATGCATTTCAATTCAGGACATTCCATGCAAGTATCAAAAGTGGTTACATTTCAATAGGGAAATGGTAGTGAAAACATTTGACAAAAATGGCAACAAGAACAAAAATTTAAAAATATGTAATAATGGAAACAAATAAACCAGTTATGGTTATATCCTAACCAACAACTTATCAAAAAGTGTCATATCATTGGCAAAACCCTTGAAAAGGAAATGTGAAAAAAATTGCATACTCATGCGATTTTCACCATATTTATCCATTCACTACATTTGGTGAGATAAGAAACTAGGCGAAATAAAATGACAGGTATGTTATGATAATTTCCACTAGGAGTGACTTGTGATTCGGTCGAATCAGATCAGGTGAGATGCGAAATAGTCTATAATGCCCACTTAAGTCAAGGTAGAAAATTATGATTTTCAATCACATACTTCTCATATAAAAAAACTCTATCCCTTTACTTTACAGGGCAGTCTATAAGATGAACTCAAAATAATTGCTCCTTAAAATAATTCCTTTCAAAGGTTTTACTGAATAACATCAACTGGTTAATGCATTATATTGAGAATTGCATTGCTTCAAAACTGAAGTAGTACATTACACTTTGGTAATTAATAAATGAAAACTAAGTGATTTCCAATGGTTCCATTTGTCAGGAATTAATTGTGACTAAAATAAAAATTTAGTATTAAATCATACGTGCTGGATGAAATACATAATGGTACTGGTGGAAGAAAAATATTTGTGTTAATAAAATATGAAAAAACAAATAGATGGAAAATAGGTAAGCACTAACTTGAAAATTAACATTTGAATTGAATGTGTCTTCCAGAAAACAAAAAAAAAATCTTGAGCTGCAATGAATTCAGTACTCATGACCAATATGGATCATCAAAGAGTTGCCACTAGTTGCCATCAAATTGTGGAAAATAGGAATGCAAAATTAAAAATAAATTTTTTTCTTGATTATGGCAAAATAGCAAATGACTGAAAAATTATTGGTGTAAACCAAAACCAAAGTATAGAGATGTCGCTCTTTTCATTGTATTCCACCAATGCTTAAGCTCAATACTATGCATGCAACACCCTTTCGTAAAAATTTCAAAATGTTCAGTCCCAATGCATATCATTAAAAAAAAAGATAATTATAATATGAAAACAACTTGTTACAATTGAGACCAATGCCTAATGCCATTTATCACTTTAGAGTGGGGTACATTCACTTTCATTCAGGCAGATAGGGACACGATGTATAACATTTAATACGCTGGCACATCCGCTGATAACAAACAACAATGAACATTCTGAAATATGAATCACAACAGTTAAGACCACAAATTAAGCAATAAATTAGAATCTGACACTGGGAAGGCAAAACTTGGGCCTGTTCAATGGGTACTTATTATGATAAAACAATATGTTATTTTCCCCCAGGAGAAGGAATGACCTGATAAATAACACCAAGGGTAAGGGCTCAATTTTCTACAGAAATGTACTGATAATTCAAGGAACTTCCAGGTGAAACTTCAATGTTCTCATCATTTCTTTTTGCTTACCATAAGGGGTCGTAATGCCAGCACATAATTACATGATCTTAGAGAAAGGTAAAACAATTGTAAAAATTTTATGTTAATTATCACAGTGAGAGAGCCTTTTATAATGTAGAATGAGTATCAGCGTTAATTGTTACCCAGTTAACATATGATGTGAGTTGGGTGTGAACATTAGATGAAAGATTGGTTGACACATTAAAATGAATTTATTTCTAACTCACATGTCTTCTATAATGGGGAAAATGACTTCCAATGACATTTTATTAGACTCGAAAACATTTCAGCAAGAGCATTTGGATGGATGACAGGATCATAGGCTACACATGAAGGAAATCACATTGCATTCAATGAAAAGGTACTCTACATATGCATATGGCAACATACCACAATTATAACAATATGCCAAATGCTCTGCATATACATTGGGTCAAATATTGTGAGAGCTTTAAATTATTATGTGAATTCCGGCAGGTGTTTCAGGTTATCTACTATTACATATGCACCTATCAGTCAGTTTACAAAACTCATTCCTACTTAATTAATGGTAAAAACACTTGAATTCTGAAACACAAACAGCTCACAAACAACATTAGGGGGAAGTAGCAGAAGACTGACAACATATACAATGATTCATCTGCAACAAGCATTCAAAGGCCCAACAATTACTCATGCACTTAATATGCACAACAAAGTTTACTTTCATTACTATGACTCCACTCAAAACAAAATGACACCTCATGACATATCCAATGCACAAATCACAAAGCAATGACAACACGGGGGAAAAGAAAATAATCTGGTGCAATGTAAAGTTATGTATGGCCAAAATAAAAATAAACATCTGGTGCTACATATGAAAAAATCATATATCTATGAATGGCTTCTCAATAGACCCACCTATTACAGCTGTAATCATGGATTCTTCTATTTCATAAACACTGATCGGTAGAATGCATTTTCGTGGAATGAAATAAAATGAAGATGAAATGAGTTTCAGATTAATGTTTGTGTCCAATAAATGGGAGCTCCACATTTATTATGGCTGAATTTGATTCCATTCATAAAGCACGTTAGTTCGGCAGACATGAAAACTTCAAATCCATACATACTTAATACATACAATAGTAGTGTCATCATCCTGTAATTTTCCCAGGAATGCTTTTTGCCTCATTATACCCAATGGTTTACAATTTCAATGATAGACACCCCATTCAGTCATGTCACCCACACTCCTGCATATCCTCCAATAAGTCTTTTGTTCTTTCATATTTGATATGATAACTAAAATGTAACATACTGAGACTTCAGATTTAAATATTTTGAGAGGACCAATGAAAGAATAATTTTAAGCTTTGTAAATTATGTAAAAGTTAGGTCAAGAAAAAATATTTTAAAAGTGTATTTTAATGTTTTACAAATTAAATAATCATGGGTTTAAAAACCAACAGAGAACAGAAATACCAATAATTTGTTTACAAAGAATAGGCAAAAAATGTAAATAAAGAAGATCTCCGTCTCAAAACTCATACAGAAATTAGGTTTCTGTTTTAAATTTGAATTAAATATCAAGGTCAAAGATTGGCAATGAAGAGTGTCGAAAGCTTTGGGCAAGTGGGGAAGGGAAGTGGATTCGGAGAAGGATTTCTTTTAATGTGTCAGGTTGTATCTACTTAGGCGAGACTAAGAAACGTAGAAATGTCAACTATATGTCAACCCAGAGCCTACCTTAAATGGTGGAATACCAAATATAAACAACCATTAGTCCATCATCAAGTGCTTCGTGAGAGATATTTGAGGCAGATGCTGTGTGGAATTCCATTATAATGATAGGGAAGTGAAGTTTACATGGACTTTGCATTACTGTAGAACAGGTTTTTACTTCAGGCTAGTTTCACTGCACTGTAGCATCATCAATAGATCCACCAATTGGGGCTAGTCCTGATGATGTGATAGCAACATAAACATATTCCGTGGAAGTACAGTCTCATGAGTCACTTCCCTATCATTAAGTTTTTATTCATCACAGAGCCCAAATGGGGAGACAAATTTCCAATTATCATTTTTAATATTGATTAGTATTCTTCTTAATGACAAAGTATTAAGAAAAACTAATTTGAATGAACCAATATGCTTAGTATTAATAGCTCAAGTTGATGCACAAACAAATGATCTCTCCAATGATCATTTTATAAATTTAATAACATATACTTTTTAATCTGTTTATCTGCACACAAGATATTTACATAAAATGAACTTTTTATTCAATTTATGTAAATAATATCAAAGAGAAATATCAATAAAATAAACATAAAAATTGATATTCAAATAAGAAACCTCGGAAAAAAGTATAATTACAATTGTCTAATCATTTCTGTGGGGTGGTAAGATTTTCTGTTAATTTTGGGTTTCAGGAATATGAATTTAAGATATCAACTCCAGTGATTCATAAACGTTAAAATTTCAGACCATTAAAATATTACATTGATTTGGAGATGAAGTAAATTTTGTGTAAAAACAAGTTTCATTGCAGTGATTTCCCATTTTGGTGTAGGCATTTTAATTCATGACTGAAATTTTGTCTGCATACAAAACATTCAGAAAGAGGGGTGTGTTCTATTTGCTCAAGTGAGTTTTTAGACTTAGGATGCGTGCTTTCTGAAACAAACATTAGTTTTTCAAAAGAAAGCAGCATTTTGGTACTGACTGAGTGAAAAGGAACAAAAAGATGTAAAAAAAAGGCCATAAAAAGTTTATATGATATTTGCATAAATGTGAAATCTTATGCATAGATGTAATGCATGTTAAATGTAAATTTAATGTGAAACTTTAAGCATAAAGGTAAAATGATTGTATGCTACCACCTGGAAAACTGCCAACTTGCAACACTTAAATAAATAAAGTAAGACCTATCAGTTTTCAAAGCTTACTCCTCAGAGCATGATACCAATGTTCTCTGATCAAAGATTAAATTTAATTAGAGAAAGATTAATTAAATTTTCCCACATTCTAAAGGTTGGTGGGGTGCCAAATGTTTATCTTTACATGGCTAAATGCCAAAAAATATCTGGATTATAGTTTTGGTAAGGATGACATTTTATGTGCACAATACAATTACGTGAGACTTAAAAACAATATTTCCCAAATCCTCTGAATGATATCAACATACAGAGTCAAGACAAGTTGTGACCCTACATGATACTACTATCTTATATCCTAAATTACATGACACAAAATATCCTAATTACCTAGAGTACAAATTGCAACAAAGTGATGATAATAATATTGTAAATGTTTGCCCACTAATCATTTTGTGCATTATGTATTCCTCTGCATCAATTTTGCATTTTAGAAGAGTTTTAAATTAAATACATGCAAAATGTTTCAATTGCTGATAAACAGTCAACACTTCAAGTTTTCAAGGTAAAGTATGATTATTAATACCTTATGAAATGGATGAAGACTTAAAAAACTTAAGCTATAAAAATTTCAAAGCTATTACTTCCAGAGATTTATATATATATATATATATATAACAGAGTTCTGTTCCTAATTCCTCTTGAGAAAGGTGGTTGGACCACCGAAAATTCGAGAACCAGTGAGTCCCTCTTTTGTGTGTTTTGGTTTCTGTGTTTGTTATGACTATCAGTGAATTTACATTACACGTTTGTGGGTTTTCCAAAAAAGTGTATATATATATATATTCAAACTTGAAAATCCTGCCATACGGCGCACAAATATTCATTCAAACAGAAATAGGTATAAGGAAAGGGGATAGGAAAACACATAAAAGGCAAACACAGGACATGTGAGGAAGGCGGTTTTGAGCAGATCACGAAAGTAAAAATATTTAATAAATCCCGGATAAGGAAATATTTTTACTTTCGTGATCTGCTCAAAAACTGCCTTCCCCACATGTCCTGTGTTTACCTATTATGTGTTGTCCTATCCCCTTTCCTTATACCTATTTCTGTTTGAATGAATATATATATATCGATGATGCAGAAGTACTCACGAGAGCAATATAACTTTCGGACGGCACAATAGAACACTGAATGAAACAGATAACACATAAAAGGACACTCACACTGTAGATGATTTAAGCTTTCGGCCTACTCCTAGGCCTTCTTCAGGTCAGACCATATATATATATATATATATATATATAAACTTGGAAAAGACGCTCTCCGGCGACGCACAAACACACAAACACTAACACAAAAAACACTACACACATAGAAACATAAAAGAAGGACACTTACATTGGATATTTACGTTTCGACGGCACGGCCGTCGTCATCAGAATGCCGTTGTCGGGGAAGAGCGGAGAGGACATGTGCAAGAGAAGGGTGACGGGAGGAGAGGTAAGGGGCCAATGGGAAGCGGACAAGGTGGGGGAGGGGGAAGTGGCAGGGGGCGGTAGAGTTGCCGCGGTAGGGGAAGAGCTGGAAGGTCCCGGTCGTGAAGCGGCCGGGCCTTTAGCGGGGGACTTGGTGACCGATTCGCTCAGAAGAGTGAAGCGGTTCTAGGCAGCTTTGGATAAAATCCTTATATATATATACAAATGCATATATATACATACATATACACATATATATATATATATATATATATATATACATACACACACTCTTCTACATATATACAAGGAGGAGGAGAATTAAGGGGCCAATAGGAAGCGGACAAGGTGGGGGAGGCGAAATGTAGGCAGCATTGGATAAAATCAGTGGGCTTGGTTCAGCCCGGGGGGTTTAAAGGACTGGAGCACCCAGATATGTGCCATCTCGCGAGTTCTCACCTCTATGTTACTAGCGGAATTGGGAAGGATTTCAATCACTGAAACGGAGAAGCAGTCATCAAAAGACTGGTTGTGGGAAGCAGTGTGAGTAGGGATGGGATAATTAAGGAAGGTGGGAGATTTGGTGGAATAGCGGTGGTTATTCATTCGGAGGGAAAGGGTGGTCGTGCATTCACCCACGTAAAAGGCAGGGCAGAAGTTACAGGAGAGGCGATATATAAGGTTTTTAGAGGTGCAGGTGGCTATGGGTTGGGAGTTGGTAATAAGGGACGTGGAAGGTCTGAGGAGATGGCAGCATTTACAGCGTGGGCGGTTGCATGGTGCGGACAGGGGTGGGGAAGAGACAGGGGTGCTCGTAGGTGGTTTTATAGACTTAAAGATATCACGCAGGTTTGACGGGCGTTTAAATGAAACGGAGGGACAATGTGGGAATAAAGGTGATGTGGATTGACTATTGCTAATAATTGGGAAGAGTTCACGGATTATCTGTTTAATTTTGTGGGTTCCGGGGAAGAAAGTGGTGATAAGGTTAGGGCATTTTGGGCGGTTAGGTTTGGGGAGAGGAGTGTATTGGGTTGAAGGTTTGAGAATTTTCCTGTTGAGCAGTGTTTCAGGGTACCCACATTCTCTGAGAGAAACGTGTAACTGGTCAATGTATTTCCGTTTGGAGGGGGTGTTGTTGCAGAGACGGAGGCCGCGGACTGAGAGTGAGAAGGGGATGGAGCGTTTTGTGTGCGATGGGTGACAGCTATTGAAATGGAGATATTGTTGGGTGTTGGTCGGTTTAATGTGAACTGAGGTGTAAAACTTATTGTTCTGGAGATGAATTTCAATGTCTAGAAAGGTGAGATTTGAGTCTGATATAGAGGAAGTGAAAGAAACCGAGGAGGAGGAGTTGAGAGAGGAAATGAAGGATGACAAGTTTTCGCGTCCGTGGGGCCAAAGGAGGAAAATATCATCAATGTAACGGGCCCAGAAGAGTGGTTTAAGGGTTTGTTGCTGGAGAAATTTTTCTTCAAGTTTACCCATAAAGAGATTGGCGTATGCAGGAGCCATACGCGTGCCCATTGCAGTACCTTTTATTTGCAAATAAATTTTTTCATTGAATTGGAAGGCATTGGAAGGCAATTCACAAAACCAATAACCCCGGACGCCCCATTGTCTCTAGCATCAACTCCCCCACTGAGCGAATTTCCGCATTTATAGACCACCACCTTCAACCCATAGCCACTTCACTCCCTTCTTACATCAAAGATTCGTACCACTTCCTGGAACGTCTACACTCAATCCCAATTCCTCACAGCACGACCATTCTCATGGCCACAATAGACGTTACATCTCTGTACACCTCCATTCCCCACAAAGAAGGCTTAGAAGCACTGAAATATTACCTCTCTCTACGACCGACACCACACACCCCATCCACAGATTTTCTTCTCGAACTGAGCCAACTCGTCCTAACCAAAAATGCCTTCCAATTCAATGAAAAAATTTATTTGCAAATAAAAGGTACTGCAATGGGCACGCGTATGGCTCCTGCATACGCCAATCTCTTTATGGGTAAACTTGAAGAAAAATTTCTCCAGCAACAAACCCTTAAACCACTCTTCTGGGCCCGTTACATTGATGATATTTTCCTCCTTTGGCCCCACGGACGCGAAAACTTGTCATCCTTCATTTCCTCTCTCAACTCCTCCTCCTCGGTTTCTTTCACTTCCTCTATATCAGACTCAAATCTCACCTTTCTAGACATTGAAATTCATCTCCAGAACAATAAGTTTTACACCTCAGTTCACATTAAACCGACCAACACCCAACAATATCTCCATTTCAATAGCTGTCACCCATCGCACACAAAACGCTCCATCCCCTTCTCACTCTCAGTCCGCGGCCTCCGTCTCTGCAACAACACCCCCTCCAAACGGAAATACATTGACCAGTTACACGTTTCTCTCAGAGAATGTGGGTACCCTGAAACACTGCTCAACAGGAAAATTCTCAAACCTTCAACCCAATACACTCCTCTCCCCAAACCTAACCGCCCAAAATGCCCTAACCTTATCACCACTTTCTTCCCCGGAACCCACAAAATTAAACAGATAATCCGTGAACTCTTCCCAATTATTAGCAATAGTCAATCCACATCACCTTTATTCCCACATTGTCCCTCCGTTTCATTTAAACGCCCGTCAAACCTGCGTGATATCTTTAAGTCTATAAAACCACCTACGAGCACCCCTGTCTCTTCCCCACCCCTGTCCGCACCATGCAACCGCCCACGCTGTAAATGCTGCCATCTCCTCAGACCTTCCACGTCCCTTATTACCAACTCCCAACCCATAGCCACCTGCACCTCTAAAAACCTTATATATCGCCTCTCCTGTAACTTCTGCCCTGCCTTTTACGTGGGTGAATGCACGACCACCCTTTCCCTCCGAATGAATAACCACCGCTATTCCACCAAATCTCCCACCTTCCTTAATTATCCCATCCCTACTCACACTGCTTCCCACAACCAGTCTTTTGATGACTGCTTCTCCGTTTCAGTGATTGAAATCCTTCCCAATTCCGCTAGTAACATAGAGGTGAGAACTCGCGAGATGGCACATATCTGGGTGCTCCAGTCCTTTAAACCCCCCGGGCTGAACCAAGCCCACTGATTTTATCCAATGCTGCCTACATTTCGCCTCCCCCACCTTGTCCGCTTCCTATTGGCCCCTTAATTCTCCTCCTCCTTGTATATATGTAGAAGAGTGTGTGTATGTATATATATATATATATATATATATATATATATATATATATGTGTATATGTATGTATATATATGCATTTGTATATATATATAAGGATTTTATCCAAAGCTGCCTAGAACCGCTTCACTCTTCTGAGCGAATCGGTCACCAAGTCCCCCGCTAAAGGCCCGGCCGCTTCACGACCGGGACCTTCCAGCTCTTCCCCTACCGCGGCAACTCTACCGCCCCCTGCCATTTCCCCCTCCCCCACCTTGTCCGCTTCCCATTGGCCCCTTACCTCTCCTCCCGTCACCCTTCTCTTGCACATGTCCTCTCCGCTCTTCCCCGACAACGGCATTCTGATGACGACGGCCGTGCCGTCGAAACGTAAATATCCAATGTAAGTGTCCTTCTTTTATGTTTCTATGTGTGTAGTGTTTTTTGTGTTAGTGTTTGTGTATATATATATATATATATATATATATAAATCCTAAAGGACCTCTATCCTATCCTCAAAAACCACAATTCCACCACCAACCTTTTCCCCAAATGCCCCTCTGTCACTTTCAAACGCCCCGCCAATCTATCAGATCTTCTAAAATCTACCAATCCACTTCTTAAATCCTCGCCCCGTTCCAAAATCACTCCCAGACCCTGCAATAAACCTAGATGCAAAACATGTCCTATTTTCCTAACCAGAATCCCATCCCTCTCCCACCCGCTCTTTAACTCTCTCCCACCAATTCCCTACTCATCGTGTACCTCCAGCAATGTTGTCTACCTACTCAAGTGCCAACTTTGCCCTGCCTTTTACATTCGACAGTGTACCACACCCCTCAATATTAGAATCAATAATCATAGAGCCTCATGCAACAATTCCTCCCTTATTGGTATGCTCCCAATCCCCAAACATGCCTCCGAACACAACGCTGCCTTTGACCAATGTTTTAAAGTATCCGTCTTAGCATCCCTCCCACACTCAGACCCTCCACTGAAACTCAAAACATTAGAGCTAGCTTTCATCTGGCTCTTGGATTCCTGGAATCGCCCAGGTATTAATATTAGACATTAATTGCCCCCTTTATGCATATTATTTCATCCCCCTCTGCCCCCAACAACTTCCATATCATCCCCACCTTTTTTAAAATTCCCGCGCTATACACTACCCCTCCAAACTCCTCACCTCGAATGCCTTCCCCCCTTTTCCTTTCTTTTCCCCTCTTTTCCCCTTCTCCTTCCTACCACTGCTTTCGCACCCTCCTCTGCCTCAGTTCTGTTCCTAATTCCTCTTGAGAAAGGCGGTTGGACCACCGAAAATTCGAGAACCAGTGAGTTTTTCCTCTTTTGTGTTTTGGTTTCTGTGTTTGTTATGACTATCAGTGAATTTACATTACACGTTTGTGGGTTTTCCAAAAAAGTGTATATATATATATATATATATATATATATATATATATATATATATATATATATATATATATATATATATATATATATATATATATATATATATATGGTATATATATATATATATATATGGTATATATATATATATATATATATATATATGGTATATATATACCATATATATATATACCATATATATATATATATATATATATATATATATATATATATATATATATATATATATATATATCAGTGTGTGGATAGGGGAATGCATATATTGATAGCAGTTGCTTACTCTACGCACTGCTTTGAGTTGGTTCAAGAAGTACCCCTCAGTGCATTGAAACTATTAATTGGCTGGAAAATCATACATTAATGCATGGATATATAAGCTATAGCGAAATCACACAATAATGGCTTACGGGCCTGGTTTACTTTGGAATATTTTGTTATTAAAAGTATAATTTTTTCCTTAGCATCATCACATTGCTATGAAAGCCTATGGTGTAAGAAACTAATAGTAAACTGTTTTATTTTAACTACTATATTACATTGATTTTTGAATGAATCATGAGATTATTTTGCTATCTACTCCTGGTACACTATCATACATTCAGCATTCTTACAGACAATGAAATAATAATTACACACTTAACCTAGGGTCTTATCTACAGTCAATGCTTTCAACACAACATTGCTCCTATAAATTCATGAGAGAAAATAAAATATTTCTAGGGCAGGTTCTATAATGTCTTGTTAAACTTAAGGTTTACCTCAAAGTTACAGCCAACACTCAGTTTTATGACCCAAGTTAAGTACAAAACAGCTCAACCAATTGACGGATGATGTCACTATGTCCATATTCAACAACAGGCAACCTTAATTGTTTAAGCAATCATTAACTTTGGATATATCCAGGTTAAGTTAACATAAACATTCACTAGCAAATGGATTTAATAAGACATTATAAAACCGGGCCTTAGTGCTTCAGGTTTTGATAAAAACTGTGAATAATGATAATAAATTATGAAATGAAATACTACAACAGATAAGAATAGAACAAACAGGTACTTTCAACATGAAATTTAACTCATTTACCTGACTGTGAGCCAGCAGACAAATGGCAGTCAGGCATTCGTAGCCAACTCCTGACAGAATTCAGGAAGTACTGGATAAAAGAAATTAACTTTCTACACTTTTTATACATGACAAAGAAGGAGGTTGGCTATACTGCCAAAACAGGATAAATGGTGGTAACAAAATAATGAAGGAGCCAACTAACCTTTCATCCGGTGATGTGGGCATACGGAAACCAGAATTATTGCCATGGTGATGCCCCATTTTCCCTTCAGCCCTAGCCAGTGCTGTTACCTTTTCACTTGGAACAGAAATACTCCGGGAGTACTCGGCTGACGTTGCCAGGCGTGAAAATTTTTTCTTTCTGTAAAATGAAATCAATGAATAGTAGGAAGTTCTGTGAAGTGAAAGAAATAGTGAGGTTCATTTGTTGCAAAAGAGATATGCAGGAAGTAAGCTAGCTGCATGATCAAACTCCTCTGTAATCATGAAGCTTATATTAGCTTAGTTAAACATTAAATATGAACGCTGGCTTTTAACAAAGAGAAATTCTAATGCAACAATTTCAGAGAGTAAAAATCATTCGCCTTGACCAGGATTCGAACCCGGATCCCTCGATATCCGGCCGAGTGCTTTAACCAATTAAGCTACCGAGACGTCCTCTTACACTCTGAAATTTTACGCACGACTACGAATGCCTGTGACATTGTATGTACGGTATTTCATCATAACATCTTGTTCCTTTAAAGCTCCCAAAATTTCAGAGTGTAAAAGGACGTCTCGGTAGCTTAATTGGTTAAAGCACTCGGCCGGATGTCGAGGGATCCGGGTTTGAATCCCGGTCAAGGCGAATGATTTTTACTCTCTGAAATTGTTGCATTATAATGCACACATAGCGGGTGACTCCGTTAAAGTTACTGTTACAGTTTCTTGAAATTTGTCTAAGGTATGAACAGCCTAAGTGTTTGAAATTGGCTTTATTAACATCGTGGACTGTGGCGCGTCGCGCACGACTACGAATGCCTGTGACATTGTATGTACGGTATTTCGTCATAACATCTTGTTCCTTTAAAGCCCCCAAAATTTCAGAGTGTAAGAGGACGTCTCGGTAGCTTAATTGGTTAAAGCACTTGGCTGGATATCGAGGGATCCGGGTTCGAATCCCAGTCAAGGTGAATGATTTTTACTCTCTGAAATTGTTGCATTATAATGCACACATAGCGGGTGACTTCATTAAAGTTACTGTTACAGTTTCTTGAAAAAAGAGAAATTCTTCCTTTTGATGATATGCACATTATATCACCATAATAGAATGAATAAATGGTGTGAGCCTCAACCCCGGGCCCTCCCCTGCTCCCTCTCTCCAAATCTGAAGCATAAAAACAACCTTTCAATGTGTGATTTTCATGCCCAATAACTTTCCCAAATGGACATAATTTCCATTTCAGAAATTTGGATTACTCCCTCAGTTGGCACTGGTCAACTATCTTCCTTAAATCCAAGTGTTTACCATCATAATCGCCCTCAGGGATATGGTGATGTACTTCTTGCCATTAACTTAACGCTCCAAGCTGAAAATATTGTTTTTACACTGTAATTAGCTGACCTCTGGGGAAATTTTTTGATTATTTTTATTATGAGTAATCTTACAGATTTTGAAAATGAATTTGGTCAGTCTGATTTGAATCTCCTCAGAAAATTTAGCAGATTCGATTAAATTTAATTCAAATCAAAACAATACTTCAAACAGCCTTGAAGTAATCACTCCTGGGCCACATTCCATAATGCAACAAAAATAGAGCTTCCTGTGAAATGAAATTCCTGTTCTTTCCTTCAATGTAGATCCAAACTTGACAGCAAGAGACACACTGCAAATGATGGGAATTTGTGAAAATAAATTTGTATTTGATGGTTTCTGGTTCAAATTTGTGGAAGTTCATGTTCATTAAATGAAGAACACAATGTATTTTTCACTATTCCCCAAAGAATAGTGGAAAAATACATTGTGTTCTTCATTGAATGAAAAAGAAATTTGAATGAACTTATGCACATAAGAGCAAGAGCAGGAAGACTTCCAAGACACGCCAAGAACAAACTTACTCTGAGAGAAATGGATCATCTAGCAAGTCAGATGCTGATGCCCTTGACTCGGGGTCAGGCTGGAAGCACCTAAGGATGAATCCTTTGGCTTTCTCGGACATTTCAGATGGAATTTCAGGATGGATCTTGTAGTAGCCAACCTGATGAAGACAATGGAAATGAGAAAAAGAAATGTCATTTCTGTGCAGCCACTCTGCAATGTTTTAAGGTGGAGAGAAATTACAAAGAGGATTAGATTCTCTATTCTGAAAAAGGGACCCTCAGCACGGCAAGGAAGAGAGCACCAAGGGAGCCAGATGGGAATTACTGAGGCTACCTGCCATCAAAAATCATACGCATGATCTCAAGCAAACAATCCTCATCAAGGTTATTGATCATTTAAGTAACTTATATGCATCCATGTGACACAGTGCTTTAAGTTTCATCAAGCACTATACTGACAGCTACATAAATGAGATCATATTATGCTTATGAGGGTAATTAGAAAAGTTCTCAGAATGAAATAGGAATAAACAACTTACCTCAGAGAAACGTTTTTATTTTTCAATGCAGTCTCCCTGTAAACTAATGTACATGGCCCAGTGATGTTCCAATGTCTTGATTCCAAAAATTACATTCCTTCAGGTCTGCAAATTACCGATTTATTTTGGCTATTAGTTCTTTGTTTGAAGAGAATCTCCATCCACAGACGAAATTTTTGAGCTGAAGTGAAGCTTTTGAAGTGATGAGAATGTAATAGAGCCAATGGAGGTGAGAGAAGATAGAGGTGAATAAGGTGGGGTGGTAACAACTAATATCTTAGTTCACATATTTTTGCCATGGCAATGAAACTTGTGTGTGTGGGCATGCAATGTCTTGATGAAAGATGACATTCTTCCTTTCCATACCTGGTTTTTTACATGTATCTTTTGCAGCAGTTGACCTGGGAGATCCAGTAATTATTTGAGCAGTGCGAAGATAATCTATTAGCAGAATCCCTTTTGCATCCTAGAAAACTGAAGCCATCAACTTTTTCGCCAACCGTATTTTGCCTTTGCTTTCTTTGGTGGTAGTGAATCAAAATGTTTCCACTGCTTTGACTGCTGTTTTTTCTCCCGGGTATAGTAATGGACCAAAGTTTCATCTGTGGTCACAAACCAGTGCAGAAAATCTTATTAGTTGCTCTTAAATGGGTCAAACATTGTTTGGAAATTTCCATTCTGATGCATTTGTGATCCTGTGTCAAGAGTTCTAGCAGATAATTTTCTCATTTCCAATTCTCACTCTTCTCCATTTCCAAACTCACCTTTCAAATGACATCCCTACAGCTTCAGCAATTTCTTGCACTTCCAGCCAGCGATCGCCCATGAACATTTTATGCCCTTTTTGCAATAATTTCTAGGGTCGCGGCATAATTTAGCCGAACACTACACGGATCATCATCTAAGCTGTGAAGACCAAAATTAAACTTGTTTGTCCACTTGGCAACTATGAAGGAGCAGAGTCCCCTTTCAGAGTGTTCTGAAAGTCAGCATGAATTTCCTTTGCTTTCATACCTTTCCTAACAAAGAATTTAATCACTGCTCCAATCTCAATTTTCTCTGTCTTCTTAAATCACTACACAGAAATAACAACAGAGAGGCGTCTGCACCACAGCTCTCTTCCCAGGGCGCCAATGTATTACATGTTTACTCATAAAGGATTACTTATTACAGTGTGGGAAATTTGTAGTGCTAGTGCTGATATCTGGTGGTGATTCCTACAACCTTTCAAGCTACTCTCATACTTGGGGAGTAAATGGTACATTTTGTGAAACTGGATTCTTTTATTCCACACACGGTGGCACATTCTGTAAATAAGTTACTTCAATGATTTTTAAACAGTGATAATTGAGACCAGTTTTACTTGACACTGAGCACAATATCACTAACTATTCTATATAGTTTTCAATACCATTAGATACCTACAATGCATACATTTAAAATTTCTAGGAACATTTAATCCCTATGCAAGCAACTAAATCTCCAAATTTGGAGAGTCTTTAGAATTAAATTAGTTGATTCATTACATTTATATATATATATATATATATATATATATATATATATATATATATAATCATGTTTCCTGAACATATTACAGAGGGTACACTAGGGTTGTGAATTTAAATTTATTATGCTATTTTATGATGGTCATAATTAAAAAATATATATTTAGAATGTGGGTTATGGTGGTCCAGAGGTAGAGCTTTGAACTACTGACCGGAGGACCTGGGTTCGATTCCTGGACAAGCCTCTCTGGGCACCTTCATCTCCACTGAAGCTGTATGATTTTCTGGGTACCAGATATTCCAGGGAAATCATAACCGGAACAGGGAAAGGCACTGGTCTCCATAGCCTGATTTGTGAATTTCACATGCCATATAGGGCTTAGTACTGGGTGAACTCTAGCATCACCTACCAAACCAACCTACTAATGGGTTAATTATTGTGATTATATTTTTTTATAACAATAAATATATTAAAATCAATTTATTTTTGTTCTCTGGAATTCATCTTAGCAATCTTTTGCCATTCGCTATCCCAGAAGTCAAAGCATCAGAGCCATTGCAAAATTCCAATACACAAGGTGAGATTCAAACCCATTACCTTTGGGTCAGCAGGCAGGCACTACACCCACCACCTGTCTAACATGGCCAGATTAGACTATGAGGGTTAATTTCTAGATTTTTATTTGAATAGAAAATATAAGTCTTTGGCTTTCCTTCTCATGCATGTCTTTTAAAAGAAGCTTGTAAGATTAACCACTCGAAATAAACAAAAAGTCTATATTTATGGAATGTTCAATTTCTATCACCTTTCTACGTGAAAAGTTATGGTACACTAGTACAATGGTTATACTGCTTATATTTTCCAGTCTCTTAACTAACCTCTTAGAAAAGTTAATATGATGCAGACGCATATTAACTTTCAAAGTATACATGTCATTTTTGGAGTAATTGATTTGAAGATATAAAGGTAATTAAAAATGTAAGTATTTACTAGTATTTTGAAAACTTGGCTAAAATATAATATTTTATTAGAATTTGTTTGATTAAACAGTTAAGGGATGATTTAATTGAAAGAAGAGGGAAGGAGTGAGGGGTTATTTTCAAAGTTATTTATCTTATAAAATATTGAACATTTAAGACAGGAAAATTACCAGCCAGAATATAGATATCAGGGGTCCAAATGGAGGACTTCTTTTACCCATTGCTTACAGTCTACCACAATTTAGTAACTTACCAAAAGGCTTTAAATTGACTCTTTCAAACCTGTTTCCACATTTCAAAAACATTATCATGTGTGGATATTTAACATCTGTGTATGAGGAATAACTATCATATTTTTTTGGCTTCAATACCAGTTGATGACAAGAAAGTCACAACCTTGATCCTATTTGATATTAATAAGGCCTTTGGCTTTGTAAATTGTTGTATCTTCAGGAATCAACTCAGCACATTAAAACTCTTGCATTTGACAGTCAGCGGGTTCCTCTCATACCTATCCTATCACAATCAAGCACAACAAGAACACAAATCTTGAGTTTTTAATCATGTGACAAGGGGTTCTTCAAGCTTCCACACCTGGACCAACAATGTTTTCAATATCAAAGAGCTTCCCAAATCAATAAACCACAGCATCTATCATTTCTGCGACAATTTTTAAATTTATATTTATTATTATTCACATGATATTAAAAATGATGTGAGTAGAGTTAATGAGGATGTCAGAGTTATGTGGACCGGCATCATATAATGAGTGTAAAATTATTCAACAATTGCTTTTTAATACACAAAATAAACCTTTGGCATGGTTCATTAGTAAATTGAGTACATGGCTTATTTGCAACCCATTTGATATACTCAAGGAGTCTCTAGAGCTAAACCAGCTGACTTAAAAGAAAACTGGCACATTTAAACATATGCCTTCAAAACTTCCTTTGTGTATCTTGACAAAGTCTATAACATTTATATGTTTCTCTGACCAATAAAATCTTTTATTACCATGTAAATGGTATATAAATCAGCTGAAGCTTAATCATTGTAAAATTATTATCATTGGCAGCTCATGTAACACCAAGAAACTGTATCAAACTACATATCCTAATATCCCTACAAAACATTTTCATGACACAATTACCACTGGCACTCTGTACTTAGTCTTGGTGAATAATGTCAAAAAAAACTTTGTAATTCCACACATGAAATAAATTTTAATTTGACCTATGCTACACAGTAGTGCAGAATCATCATCAGTGCTTTTACTAGAACAGAGGAAAAAGCCATTTCCGAAACACATCACGTGGGTATTTCTTGGAGAAACCATTCCTGAAACAGGATATGTGGGAATTTTCGCTGATTTTTGTTTGTTCTTTTTGATCAATGAAATGAGGCGAGGTCGGCAAACACAAATGTTGCAGCCTGCACATTTAAAAAATGCTGAAAGGGCTACATTTTATTAGACATGGTGTTTAAATTGCAGATGAACGCTGATCAACATCATAAAAACTTTAACCTTGATGCCAAAAATATCTAACTATTCCACTGACTCACTCACTTAATTCAATCCACGAGCATCACCAGATAAGCACCATCTCTAGTATTAAATGATCAACACATTTCCTGATCTACTAAAATTGTTGGCCTCAATGGTAGTATGATAAAATCCTTGCCCGCTAACCCTAAGGTCTTGGGTTTGATTCCTGTTTGGGTAGGTTTTTTCCCAGCTAGGGCTTGGGTGTCTACGAATGTCCTTGTAATTTCATGCATGTAATCCAATAAGAATGACCATAACTTTGCTTTAAGGGGTTACTTCTTTTTGCTTCACAATATGATAACTATTATAAATATGGAGATTCTCTGGTACGTACTGTACCGTAGATTGACCACTTTGCTTCCAGTGATCTCATTGTTAAGAGTGAGAACTTACCTTAAATACAGCAGCCTGAGGTGAGCCAAGTTCAATGAAAGGCGGTTTCCCAGTTGCCATCTCAACAATTGTACAGCCAAGTGACCAAATGTCAGCCTGTTTCCCAGGGAAAAGCAAATAATCAGTAATGAAATTGATTATTTGGGTAATACATAAATAAAACAACCAATCACACAAGAACTAATGATATCCTCGATTAGTTAAATCAAAAGAAAAGGGTTCAAGTGCAGATCAAGAATTTCTGCACAAGTTAACCTAAATGGAAATATGGGCACTATTAACAAACCGAACGGTATTAGGGTTAACCTTGTGAAATTTATCCATGATGGAAAGGAGACAAACTATGCAAATTTCACTTGAATAGAGATTTATTCACGACCCGGGTTTCAAACACTTAATGTCATCTTCAGGTGACTATACAGAGTTATGTATCCTATATATATGACAAGCAATTGGGGGGGGGGTAGGGGTTTAGGAGCGGGGGAGAAGGGAAGAGGGAGGGGCGAGAGGGGGGGAGAGAGGGAGGGAAGGAGGGGAGGAGAAGGGGAGGGGGAGGAGAAGGGGAGGGAGAGGAGGGGAGGGAAAAGAGTGTAGAGTGAGGTTTGAGAGAGAGAGGAATAAAGGTGGAGAGGGGTGTTAGGGTTGGGTACGGAGAGTGGAAGAGACGGGGGGGGGGGTTGGGACCAACCAACCCCCCCCCCCCATCTCTTCCACTCTCCGTACCCAACCCTAACACCCCTCACTCTACACTCTTTTCCCTCCCCTCCTCTCCCTCCCCTTCTCCTCCCCTCCTTCCCTCCCTCTCTCCCCCCCTCTCGCCCCTCCCTCTTCCCTTCTCCCCCGCTCCTAAACCCCTACCCCCCCCCCCAATTGCTTGTCATATATATAGGATACATAACTCTGTATAGTCACCTGAAGATGACATTAAGTGTTTGAAACCCGGGTCGTGAATAAATCTCTATTCAAGTGAAATTTGCATAGTTTGTCTCCTTTCCATCATGGGCACTATTGTTACATTTGTAATGTGGCATTTAGTGTAGTGTTGTGTGAGACATAGATGTGTAACAGTGGTAAGTCTCTGCACTCATCAAAATATGCCTCAACCAGCAAACAACCTTCAATCAGTCTTTGAATTGCTCGTGAAGAAGAGACGATTATTCCCATGACTACAACAAGTTGAAGTCAATGTTAGAAGCAATCAATAAAACCACAGCGAGCCTCATGGAAGGTCTTGAAACTGCTAAGAAGGACGGCTCCGAAAACAAGAAGATGAAAATTACAGGGTGCGTTCTGATGGTAATGCAATTGATTTTTTTAGGTAATTTATGGACCAGATTTGCACAAACACTTAAAATTATTCAAAGTACTGTCCTTGGGCTTCTACACATTTTTTCCCAGTGACAATGCCATGACCGGTACATGCCCTGGAAGTCTTCTGTAACCTCTCGCAAGGTTCTCCAATCATGGCTGATTGGATTTCTTCCATGCACGAAAAATGGGTTCCTTTCAGGGCTGCCTTAATCCGAGGGAAAAAAAGGAAGTCTGCTGGGGCGATGTCAGGACTATAGGGGGTTTGGAGGAGCATTGGCACCTGGTGTTTGGCCGTTTGGCCAGGAACTCGTGGACTTGTAGCGCATTGTGGCAAACACCTTGGGCATGAGCTTGGCACACACTTTCTTCATCGCTAACTCCTCGGTAACCAATTTCCAAGCCAATTTCAGCAAACCTCTTCATCACTTAACCCTTTCACACCAGAATTCTTTCCTAAAGGCCACCATAGATCATTATCCCTAACTAAACCCTCTCGCACCAGAATTCATCTCTTTCCAACTTGAAGGTAAAAATATGTCTCAAAATCTTTCCTCTTCAACCATTAATCCACGCAAAGAATAAGTACCTACCAGCAAATTTTGTAACAATCATTAACTGTATGTGACAGCTTTAGATCCCCCCCTCGTTCTTCTCGAATAGTTTACCTCTACACCCAATATCTCTCTGCACATCTTGACGAAATATGCCAATTTCTACCTGACAATGAGTTCCATGGAATTTCCATCACTGAAACTTGGCTTAAGCCTTATATGTCTCCCACGTCTGTTGATATTCCTGGATAAAACTTCTATCGACATGATCGTATCAGTTCCGAAGGTGGAGGCGTAGGTGTCTATGTGAGAAAAGATCTCTCATTCAAAATAATATCAAAAAGTTGCTCCATTTACTGTAAAATACCTGAGTTTGCATTCTTAGAGATAATATTCAACCTACAAAAAATTCTTTTAAGTATCATTTACCACCCACCCAAAGTGGGCTATTTTTCCGACTTGGAAGAAGCCTTATCTTCCCACATTCTAAATTATGACCATGTTATTATAACCGGTGACTTCAATGCCAACTTTCTTTCATCAACTTATGACTCTAAAGCAATTACTAACTGAATCTCATACCTTGGCATACCACCCCTAGCATATCTACCTAACCTACCCATCATTCATCTTCACCAGCCACATGATTTGATGCAATAATTACCGTTTACCCTATTCAAATCACAGCATAAGGGCAACTTTCTACCACAGGAATATCCATGCATGATGTATTATTTTTAACATACTTAGCATGATAGGATGCCCTAAATTTGAGCAGAAATTCATTCCTACTCACAATTTGAAGTCTACATACAACAAAGACTTACTATTCGTCACTGCTACCATTTTATGGCAGTTGATAGAATTCAACGATGATGTAGATAAAAAAGTAGAATTATAATACATTCTGAAATGATCTAGGAAGCAAACATAAAAAAAATCTGACTCTCAAAACCAAGATCCCCATGGATAACAGATGAAATAAAAGTCTTGATGTGCAGTCATGACGCAGCCTACAGCCTATTTAAAAAACATAAAAATGAAAATTCAGTCAACATCTACAAAAAACTGCATAACAAAACTAAGCAAGTCATCAGAAATTCCAAAATCAGATATGCCTTCCAATTTCTAAAGAGCCCTCCAAATATCTAAAGTCACAAATTTGGAAAAGCTTGAAGCACCTTGGTATTGGCAGAACTAAAAATCCACACTCTCGGCCTACAGACATTTCTCCAGACAATCTAAACCATTTATTCACAATGCTACAGACAGAAATCGATTCAGATGCAAACAATTAATTCTTATACAAATTGTATAATTCTGAACCTACTCCAGTTTCTACTGCAAGCTCATTCAAAATTTCTCCCATTACATAAATGCAAGTCCTGCCAGCCCTTAAAAAAGATCAAGTCCTCAATGGAGCTGATGGAATTTCAGCTATTATGATACACAAATTACTTCCCAATGTGCTTCCTGTTATAACTTGTATCATCCAGTCATTCATCCAGTCTATCATCCAGTCCAGAAACACCCTCGTTCACCCTATCCCAGAAAAATCCACACCTACTGATATCACTGAATGTAGGCCAATCACCATTTTGAATCCTTTATCAAAAACATTCGAGAGACTCGTGCATGAAAAAATCTCAAAGTTTCTCAATGAAAATTACATACTTGATCCTCTACAATCTGGCTTTTGGTCCTCTCACAGCACAGCTACCACTCTCCTTAAAATAACAGATGAGATCTCCCCTTCCTCAAGCAGGTATTAATATGATGTACTCACAATTTGAACCTTATCTGGTCCCTGAAGATGGTTCCATGAACTGAAATGCATTGTATGCATGAGATGGCATCCAACTATCCATGGATCGCAGAGAGGTGACAATAATGACTCTCCTAGACTTTAGAAAAGCCTACAACTCAATTGACAATAATATTCTCTTAACAAAACTGTAAATCCTGAATTTTTCTTCCTCCTTTTGACATTGGATTTGCCACGATTATGCAAGACCGGGACAACCTTCAACCACCTGTGTTGACGACAACATTGATTGTGTTCAGTCCCTTGCCCTTACCGATTTTCAAAAAAATGTCCAAATGATGGCTGATTAACTGAATTTAGGAAAATCAACAGGGCACACTATTTCAACCGAACATAATGGATGGATCCTTCACCATGACAATGATCTGCATATTCAGCATTGACTGTTCGCCAGTTACAGGCAAAAAATTCAATCACAATCCTTGATCATCATCCTTATTCACTAGATCTCACCCCCTGTGACTTTCTCCTATTCCCAAAATGCAAAAATGTGACGAAGGGACATCGCTGGGAAGATGTGGAGACAATAAAGTAAGAAACAATGAGAACACTAAAAAGCTTAACTGCCGAGGACTTTCAAGGGTGCTTTGAGCAGTGGAAAAGAAGATAAAAATAAGTGCATAGCAACGAATAGAGAGTATTTTGAAGGGGACAAAATCAACGCAGACTAAATGTTGCAAAATAAAGTTTTTATGACCTCAGTTCACATATTTATTGGACAGACCTCATATGTCCACATACATCTCTTTTTAATCATTTCCTAGAAGTCATGTGAACATTCTAATTAAACATGTAAATAAAACTGCTAATAAATAGAAATAATTAACAGAAAGATACTTTTTCATTTTCACTGTGTTGAAAATAATAAAGAAACAATTTCAGCATTGTTGGTTGATCTAAAGAAACATGGCAGAATATAAATTACTTTTCGTTCATGGCATTCATCATTGTCAAAAACTTTTAAGAAGCAATCCGACTTTCCACAAATCTAGCACTTTGTATTCAAAATGAGCAATAAATAATACCAAACCAAAAAATTTGAAATATCACTACGGGCACATGAATTACTACTCTATTACCTTGGTCTATATGTTTCATTTGAAGATTCTCACCACCCTCAGAGAGGTTAATGCTTTTCTTTAGTCAAAATCTGCTTCTTAACATCATAATGCTGACAGGTGCTGTTCCAGCACCTGGCTCACTTCTATTCACGCAAACTGTTTGTATTTCATGAGTTTGATAACACACCCACCAAAAGATTCAATACAAACATGACCATTAATGCAAGCCTCTGCAACATCATGAAAAATAAAAGAAGACATTCATATGTTCGTGGTTATCCCCATTTATCTACATACTAGAACCATTTCCTACAACTCTTATGAAAGGAAATGTCATTAGAAGTAATTGTTATATTTTTATGTGAGAGTTTCATTTTACATAAATTTTTTTGTTGATTTTACAGTCAAGTTGTCTCTTCAGGTGAGAATAAATTTTAATTTTGCCTTTTGTTGAATGTACAAGAGAAGCAACCAAAATATCTTACCTGTAATTACTTCCATTGGTTGAGTGTAGAACCAGAAGTAATAAATATGTGAACAAGGAACTCATGGTACCATGAAATGGAGCCAACTGTGCTTTGTGTATGGATTTAGGTGACCACTTAACATTGAAATTGAGGCAATCAGGGATCAATGGAAGAAATGAGTTCTTCGGATCAATACTCTGTTTGCTTCCAAAATGTCTCACAATGCTGCAGAAATTGAGCTGATTTCTGAATAAACTAATTACAGCAATATGGTGACCAATTATAATGACTTAATTATAAAAAAACTTGGTCCACTAATCTCGATCAATATAGCCAATGTGTAGGGCATTTACCAATGCCCTACCCTCTGATGAGCTACTCCTACATCAAGGTGCATTCAATTCTCAGTGAAATGATTTTGAAGATATTTTGAAGATACAATACAAAGGCTCATATTTGAAATATTTTTGAAAACATTTGAAACATGAAAATTAGGGGATGCACAATTTATGAAGCAATAAGTGTTTGCATGATCAGAGATCGGATTGGCATTGATAAGACGACAGCGCACACCATTATCACTGAAAATTTGGCAATGCGAGAGATCTGTGCTAAACTAATCCGAAGGTCTTTACAGAGAGCAGAGTCGAGTGTCTGATTGCAAAGACCTTCTGCAATGGCATCGCAACAATTCCCCAACCCCCTTACAGTCCCAACTCAGCACCAGCAGACTTCCCTATAAAATTGAAATCCACCATTCATCAAAAGACAACCCCGTGGGACCCCAAGTGCCATCAAATGAGGCACTGTAGTAACATATGAAATAAATTTATTTATCCAAAGCATTTCCAAATACTCTTTATAAAAACCATTCAGTTATGACACAGCAGAATGAGTTATTTTTTATGTTAACCATTAATTTTTTAATTAACCAAAAATTATATTTTCCTATTTAATTTTTTCAAGCAAAGGAAAATTACTTACAGGTGCCCCATAACCCCGCTGGCCTTTGTCAATTACTTCTGGAGCCATGTATTGCAAAGTTCCAGCAAATGTCTCCGTGCTTGGGCAGAGGCCAGCCAAACGTTTGGAAGTTCCAAAGTCAGATATTTTCACTACTCCACTGTAAGTATTGACCAACACGTTGTCACCTGAAAGTGATACAAAGCATTTTTAGGTTATGAATAGAAAACATTAAATATATGCACAGTTATTTGCCAACCACAGCACTCATGCTGCACATAATTTGCAAGAGGTCAAGGGTTAACGCTCCTTCACTTTAGGGCAGAAGTTACATTATGGATACTAGCATCAATCTGAATATCAGAACAAGAAATTGAAAATACAGAGCATTATTATTTAGAAATAAGACTTATGTGTATTAATTTCAGATGTTTCTGGGAACATTTGAAATATTCTTTTGGGTATTACTTTAAATCGACCATAATTAAAATTCTTAATACCTTCCTTAGTGCTTGCTTTAATTTTCACCATGCTGGAAAAATAATGCAATTACTCAAGAGGTTCAAGAAAATGGATGATGGGGGAGTAGTTTACATGGAGACTATAGCACTCCACGATTGAATGGATGGCTCCTTTAAGTTCCTCGAGGTCTATTGGATGAAAATTTTTAAGATGACTTCATATATAAGCCATGGAATACAAACAAGAACTGGATAAAAAGTATGGGGAAAAGTTTCGGAAAAATAGAGTCATTTCAGACATTGCTACAATGTCTCTCAAAATTCTTCAAAAGACATCCCTCAAACATGAATACACTTTTGTCAACGGCTTTACCATGCCTTGAAGGGTCCCTGGTAGGTGTATCCCAGATTAGGGTACTCTTAAGGGTACGCGTACAACCTTCTTTGATGGTACTTAGGGTCCCATGGTGGTGTCCTTTGATGGATGGTTAATTTCACTTTTATGGAGAATTGTAGTCTGCTGGTGCCAAGTCGGGACTTTAAAGGGGTTGGGGAATCATCGCAATGTCGCTGTAGAACAAAATCGCAAGCAGACACTCGACTTGGCTCTTGGTTGCCTGTCAAGACCTTCGGGACAAGTTTACCGCAGATCTTTCCATTGCAAAATTTTCAGTGATAATGGTGTGCATCGTCATCTCATCAATGCCAATACTATCAGCAATCATGCACACATGTAACTGATGGTCTGAAGTCACCACTTCATGCACATGATGCACATTTTTGTCGGTTCTCGACATCGATGGCCATTCAGTGCAGGGCTCGTCCTCCACACCCTCTCAGCCATCTTTGAAGATCTTGTGTCACTTGAACTCTGCAGTTTGTGACATGCTTTCATCCTTGAACACTTAGCAAATCACGCCCAACATCTCCATACAGTATCTCCCCAGTCCAATACAAAATTTGAAGGCATATCGCTGTTCAATCATTTGCTGGATTTTGCACTTGCACCGAGTCACTCTGCAGGGATCCACTCAAAACACATCCACCCAAAACAAACGCTTGCAGACAATTGTCACTTGGTGCATGTTCAAGGTCAGACCTCCCAAAACCAAGCCTATGCGAGTACGAGTGCCCTGCGATGTACAGTCACATCAGAACAAAACTGTTACCAATACTTTTTACATAAAACCTAGCGCATACAAATACTATGCTCCTGCCTCGAACTTTCATCAACAGTATGCTTAGCCACCCTCTCCTGACTCTTCCACTACTATAACTTTCAAAACCTGAGTACGTAACCCTTTTTAACCTTCCGTGCCCAACATTTACCTCCGTTTCCCCAAGACAATGATCCCTCGTCCTTTCCCTCAGAGCTGTAAGTCATTTTGCAAGACCCAGCAGACATTTGTAACCTCAAACCTTTTATCCAAACATTTGAATTCCCATTAAATCTCTCTCCTGAACTAGGGGCTCCTATTTTCTCCCTCCCCCAAAGTTGCAAATTGTTCCACAATATGAGGCGTGTTCATAAAGTAAGGCCCGTTTGGTTACAGGAAAAAATATACTCATATGAAACACATTTTATAGGCACTTTTAGTTAGCTACAAACCTACTTCACTTATCTACATATTCGCCGTTCACTTCTAAGCATTTTTCGTACTGCTGCACCAGCTTCTTCAACCCCTCTGCATAGAAACTCGCCGCCTGAGGGTCGACAACGCCATTCTTGAGTTCCTCTTCGGTTTTGAAACGTTGTCCACCGAACCACTGTTTCAAGTGCAAGAAGAGGAAGTAGTCGCTGGGTGTAAGGTCAGGACTGTACGGTGGGTGGTCAAAGAGGATCCAACGACCCAAAAACTCTCGTCCACTGGACATTCTTTGCTCTTTGTGGTGGTCGGTGAGAATTTTCGGTACCCACCTTGCACGCAATTTGTGGTATCCGAGGTTTTCCGTAACAATATTGTAGACAGTAGTGCGTCCAAGTTGAGGAAATTGTTCAGCCAGGCCATTAATTGTCAATCGACGATCACATCGCAGTTTTTGTTCCACTTGCGAAACAATTTCATCGGTCAGAATACTGGGCCTACCACTTCGCTCTTCGTCATGGACATTTGTTCGTCCATTTTTAAAATCACAGCACCATTGTCTAACCTTTCCTTCACTCATAACTGTAGGTTTATAAACTAGGCATAATTCCCGATGAATTTCAGCAACCGACAATCCTTTTGCATACAAGAATCGTATGACAGAACGCACTTCACAGCTGGCGGGATCAACGATTGTCGTGGACATTGTTGTTTGCATGCACGGACAAGCAAACGACTTCTGAAACAAAACAAATGCTGCTATAGCTTCTCAATGAATCAGTAGATGGCGCTGCAGGAGCAAAACTGTGTTCTGAAGCGCCAATATTTAAATATAAGCAAACGGTACTTACTTTAAGAATACGCCTCGTATTAAACCATGAATGTTCAATGTGTTTAAAACTACCATTTTGAAAAATGGCTGTTACTCAGCTGTTTTTCAAATTCACAAAAACCCTCAATTTTATATATTTATTAAAAAGGTTAATATGCTCTGCAATTTTCATCCAAATCCATGAAATCAATGATCAATTCGAGTCCGAAGTGGCATTGAATAACCAAAATAAAAATATAATTTCTCTGCTAATGATGATGGACCTACCTCCTGATGTCCAAAATTCTGACAAAAATGTAAATGGCCTCCCTTCATAGGTTATTTTTGGGGTACTGTAATACATGCGATTATTATTTCTTGCAATTTTTACTTAAAATTTTTCTTGAAATGATGAATCATGGGAAACTCTTTCCAAGATATGAGACAAGACACAATTTATAGGTAAAAAATTATCCAATACAATTAGGAATGGCAAACTAAATTATGAAGTGAACAGCATGTAACAATTTTAACAAAAACAACAAAGAAAATAAGTGATGATGTCCGCAGTTACCTTTTATGTCCCTGTGAACTATTTTCTGGTCATGGAGATATTTCAGACCCTCAAGTATCTGTTTGGTGTAATAGGAAATTGTTGATTCATTTTCTTTCAATGGCCCCCATTTTGATTTCAGCAATGCTGAAAGACTGCCTGAAAGTAGAAAAATAGTTCTAATTAATGTTATTTCATTTAGATTTTCACCACTACAAAAAAATCTCAGAATATGCCTCAAACTCAATAATCAATTTAAAGATAAATACTGCATTTAAATATTTTCCTAATACAATACCTTTGATGTAATTTTAGAATTTAATAATAATTAATAACAGCAATTAATAAAATACTTTCATTAATTCCAATAATGATATGTAAATACAAGATCGTACTAATGCAGTGAGTGAAAATTATGCAATGTACTGTGCATTACTGTATGAATATTTAAAAATGACTCCAAATGCATCAAATGTTAATAAGTTATTTCATATTTGTTCATGCCATGTTTTTAGTTCATAATTCTATTAATATAGCATATACTAACATTATTATTTGTCAGAATATCAAAATGGATAAATTATTTTAGCACTGATTTCAAAATTTCAAAATACAAGAGTATCTCCTTCATATCTTAAGGAATGTTCATTCCCATGGACTACAATATTAATGCGGTGGATGGTCACTGCTGACACAGTAGCAATCCACATTATCATTTCTACACAAGAAAGATCCTTTGAATATTCATTTGAGGTATCTAGAACACAAAACAAGAGTTAATGGGGTATTGGCAATCTGATATGATTAACAATTGTTGCATTTGAAACATACATCACAATAATGAAATGTTTATAGACATTTTAGACATTCAGTACATATGAAAACTCGTGAAACCAACTGACGACTGCTTCTCGCACTTCTGTGTCTGACTTGAATTTCGGTCTCCCAAGGTGTTTTTTGAGAGCGGGAAACAAGTGGCAGTCGCTGGGGGTATGTCCGGGCCGTAAGGAGGGTGGTTGATGATATCCTAGTCGAATTCATTGAGTAGGGTGATCATTTCATGTGACTCATGTGGACACCAATTGTCATGATGCAAACACACTTCTTTGGTGAGCCTACCCCTTCTTTTGTTTTGGATGGCTCGCCCAAGTTTCTTTAGAGTCTCGCAGTAGCTTTTTGAGTTGATTGTTGTTCCTTTTGGCATAAAATCCACCAACAGGACTCTATTCCTGTTCCAGAAAACGGTCACCATAACTTTTCCCGCTGACTTCTCTGTCTTGAACTTTTTGGGTTTCGGTGAGGTTGGGTGACACCATAGATTCAACTGTTCCTTCTTTTCCAGGGTGCAGTGATTTGCCCATCTTTCGTCTCTAGTCACTATTGAATCCAGAAATCAGACAAGGAAGTGCAAGAAGCAGTCGTCAGTTGGCTTTGCGACGCTGTGGGAGAAAGGTACGACATGGGTATTAAAAGCTGGTTACATGGATTCAAAAAGTGATTGATCATTAAGCCGACTATGTAGAAAAATAGCTAAATACTCAATCTTCCTAATGACGCACGCAAAGTTCAGAATAAACTTGATTGTCCATGAAAAAAAATAGGAGACCTTAGTTTCCAATACGCCCTTGTATCAATGCAATAGTACGCATTTTCCAAACAATATCTCCGCTCTCTAAATGATTAAAGCATTTGCATATGACAAACTATCTTTTCCTAAGTGTACAGTGTCAGATAAATATGATGAAATCATAACGTCAAAACATAATGATCAATTTAACAGAACAATCAGGCACTAAAATCATGAAAGTGATGGCAAAAAACGTCAAAGAGTTCAGAAACCAAGGCACCAAGACTGACATAGTTTTATGAAGGAAATGGATGGATGAGGTATCTTGTTTTTATTTTGGTGGTTAATTTCAAGAGACAAGATTAAGGAAAAGTATCATGGAAGCATATTACATGAACAGAAAAAAAAAAAGATTTCTTAAATAAACAAACCTGTGGCCTAACCTATGACTGTCTTATATAAATTACACAAACACTAAATGTCATTGCATTTGATTCACATTTGTACAAGGTGTGATCAAAAAAAGACATTTTTCTATCGTTTCAGGCTTCAGTTCGTGGAAGTATTTAACCTTTTGCACTCGCATGTCGAGTGTGACTCGACATGGTTAGCAGTTGCAACAGTTCATATGCCGAGCCACACTCGACACGGAGTTTCACCATGAGGGGAATTGGGATTTCTGTCCATATTTTCCAATAATTTTACTTGTAACCATCTGTATGAAAGGACAAGTAAAGTAAGGCTTAATTAATAGCATGGCTTGTTTTATAAATGAATAGTATTGACCCATAATGTCATTGTCGACATAAATACCATCTCCAAAGGATGCCACCACCTATGCAGATGTTTGTTCTTGTCTCTTTGCTGTGTTGTAAGTTCTTTTTCATTTGCATTGTTTGCCCTTCATTACTTGGAAGTCAGATAAATGTAAAGCAATGTCTTTGAGAGATGATCTGTTTCTGAAAAAAGATCACCAGAACGTAAGTTACCTCAGTCAGGTGTTCCGTAGTTCATTGCTTTCTAGTGTGGACACTTTCATTTCCTTTTCTTCCTAGTGTCAGCTGTCTCATCAAACGTTCTTTTTCTATCTATTGCATAATCAGGAATCTTGAGTAGGAGGATGTAAATGCATATATATTGTACAAAGAATGCTAACAAAGAAAAAATGAAAAACCGATCTGGCAGGTGAAATTTATTACGAAACTAGTACACAATCTCGTTGGAAAATTCTGAGATGTGTCACAAACTTCCAGGGTTAGATTACCATCCACAAACATAGAGGAATGTTTGGATGGGAAACTCCATATAATCACACCTCACCCTAACAAAAATCATAAAAATTGTGCGGTTTGCAGACCAGGCCGTAAGGCCAGACAGTAAACAAAGAGTATTATTTGGGCGTTATGAGACGTTTGCGTGAAGCAATTCGCCGAAAGAGACCAGAAATCGTCGCACAGTGCGTCGAGACCGTCGCACAGTGCTATCATTATTCGTAATTTTTTGACGAAAAATGCAACAAATACCATCCAACAGCCACCGAATTCACCTGATTTGGCACCCTGTGACTTCTTTCTGTTCAATCGAGTTAAAAAACCATTACGGGGAATGCGTTTTAGCAGCCGAGAGGAAGTAATGGAAAAATCACAGGAAGCACTGATGGACATACCGAAAACCGAATATAAAAAATGTTTCGAGGATTGGATCAAGCGCTGGCATAAGTGTGTTGCAGTCGATGGGGATTACTTTGAAGGGGACAATATAGATTTAGATGAATAAACTTGTATTTTTAATTTTCTGAATAAATTCCGGGAACTTTATGATCAAGGTAGTATATTTCTGTGAGACATGTGAAGGTGAACCAGGTCTTCATGTTGGTGAATGCTTCCAAAAATATCATACCATGAAAAAGTATAGAGTTTAAATTATGGTTTATCAATAAATTTATCAATAATTATGTAAAAAGATCCAATAAAATTAGTTTGTATGAAAAGTAACTCCAGTTTTTCATTCTAGTGCCATGCTTAGTAAATTTGGGGTAATCAAAAAATTTAATCCTGAGTAGACTAAGGCAATCGAGGAAAAAGGCACCCGAGTGCAAAGGGTTAATATCCATACAAAAAAGAAAGTATTTATAACTTGTTTATTTCAATGGATACAGCTTAATCCAACTTGTTGTCCTCAAAGTACATGCCTTGGCTGACAACAAACCTTAGCCAATATTTCTTCCAGCTCTCGAAACCTGCCTGGTAAGCTGCCTTAGGGATCCTCTTCGATCCGCCGTACAATTACTTTTGATGTCTGCAACAGAGCCGAATCGGTGCCCTTTCAAGGTTGATTTTAACTTTGGAAACAAAAAAAAGTCTGATGGAGCCACGTCTGGAAAGTAGGGTGGCTGCATGATCACATAAGTTCTGGTTCTGGCGAAAAACTCTGGCACAATCAGTGCCGTGTGAGCCAGCGTATTATCGTGGTGGAAACGCCATGCATTGTTCCAAGCGTTCATTGTCGGCCCATACGGGCACACATACACCGTCCCGGTGAGCGAAAACCCACCCTAACCGGTCATTTAACAAACAAGATAAAGCCATGACATTCCAAAAAAACATCTCATTCGTGTGCGTGTTGTTTGTGAGAGACGAGAAACTTATGATTTAAAGTAAGCTATGCTATAACAGAGGTTTACAATAGTGGTTGAAGCCGACAGGTAACGGCTCATTTAGAAAATAGGTTAAACTTGGCGGAGAAAAGCTATTACATGGCATACAATTTGAAAGAATATGTGTGAATTTGGAATATTGTCCGTACAGGTGGACTAAGGTGGAATACAAACTAGCACTAAGAGGAGAATGAATAAAACTTTATGGTAACAGACATAGGAAAGACTCATAGGCGAGATTGTTTCTCCACATGTCCGGCCTCTTTTGGCTCACTGCGACCCTCAGTCTCTTCATAACCTTTAAGTAGAAATCTTTGTTGATGGTTTGACCATGAGGGACATATTCGCAATGAATTTGCTACAGCTCTTGCCAATCGAAGAAACACACCAGCATAACCTTCACATTGGACCGGGACATACGAGCTTTCTTTGGTCACGGAGAATGCGGACCTTTTCACTGAGAAGACTGGGCCTTTGTCTCAACATCATAACCGTAAACTCTGGTTTCCCCACCGATTACGATGGTTTTAAGAAACTGAGTCGGCATTGGCTCGATCCATGAGTTCCTGGCAAATGTCCACACGTGTTTGTCTCTGTTCATCAGTCAGCACCCGCGGGATGAATTTTGATGCAATGCGCGTCATGCCCAAAATGTCTGTCAAAATTGTCTGACAGGATCTAAAACTAATGTTCACTTCCTCGGCTATCTCTCTAACAGTTAAACGGCGATTTGTCTGTACCAAATTGTTAACCAATTTGACATGGTTGGGGTCGAGGTTCTGCTTGATTTAAAATGACTGTACCACTCAAAACACTGGTTTCAACTCATAGCTTCATTAACGAAGGCTTGCTGAATCATTTCAAATGTCTCCGTAGTACTTTTGCCAAGTTTGAAACAAAACTTCATGCACACATGCTGTTCCTCTAGCTCCTTCATTGCTGCCGTTGCACGCGGCCACGAAAAGGTTAATACACGTACCACTGCTGCTCCACACGACTTGACATAAACAAATGCAACACCTCTCATTTTAGTCGTCAGATGTGTCACTAGATGGCACACTGTGTCTCATTTCGATCAGTTGAATGGTTTGCACAGAATAAAATCAGTCATCTTTATTTTTTGATCACACCTTGTAAATGCAAAAAAAATTATAAAAGAAATCAAGGTTGACTCCTATGGACAGTAAAAAATTTTAAATTATGAAATTTAGGCTATTGACACTAAGTTATCGTCAGTTGACTTATCCTTTCATTAAGGTGACTACCAGCTGCTATGTAATTCTTCATCCTCAATGCTTATTAAACAACGTACTGAAAAAATTAAATGTAGCTGCTATAAAAGAAAATAGCAGTCTTAATGTGCTGTATATGACGTTTATGCCTGATTGCCACTTAACCGTTCCAGAATGGGGATCGAGATGATGTGGTGGCTAGCATACAGGCTTCCCACCACAAAGGCCCAGGTTCAAATCCTGGAGACAACAAATATTTTTCAGTGGTATTTCAATCTGTACTTGAGGTGCTTTGTGGAGAGTACTTTGAGTGAGTATGACATCCAATGGATGGGCGGACCCCTTGGTGCCTTTTGACAAGAGTAGGTTTATGCCGACACTGGGTTTCACTCCACTCTTCCTTCCAACCCGTCCCTAATGGCACAAATGACCTTAGCTATCAGTCGCCTCCCCAACAAAACTAACTAAAAACTAACCCTTTCCAGAAACTAATATTTGCATTAAACCAGATATCATCACCTTGTTTAAAACTAGAGCACTTGAAAGTACATGCATAAAATATAAGAATAATTACTTACCTCCAGGAACCTGCTCCATGAAGATCTTAAAGTACCCATCTTCAGATACTGATCCAAGATACTGTACAATGTTTCTATGTCGAAGTTGGGAGTGGAGCTTTATTTCTTCATGGAGGGGTTGCACATCCCTGAAGAATTCAAACCACTATTACAGAATGATTTATGTAATGGAAAAAGCACTGCAAATAATGTCTTGGAGTTGCAAGATGTACTCACAAAAAGTGACAGAGAAGTTAACAATCCACCAGAAAATAATGAGCAGGGTAATTTTTAATATTTAGCATGGGCTTTATAGCTGTCACTTTCAGTCTAAAATCTTCCGTAATATTTAGTGCATTATCATTATTTATTATTAAAAACACTCCATCAGAATTTACTGTGCACCAACATTTGCAATATCTAATAAAGATCAATATTATTACATGTTACAGTGGAGCCTACTTAACAAGCACCTTGGATAGTGAGTAATTCGCATAAGGAGCAAAATTATTGTGCTCAAGAATAACTCCCGTAGCGAGCAACATTTCGCATAATGAATGACAAGGAGAGGGGAATGCCTGGAGTGATTGCCCTGGCTATTTACTTTTGTGTTTAACATAAATTCGATTAGTATTGTAGTGTCGCTAGTGATCGCACATTTGTCCAAACTTGTATTCGGGCGTGCTATTTGTGACTCTTCATTCACAGTTTAATAATATTTTATTTTTTTTTTAATTTTCCCAAAGAAAAACCCACAAGAAGACAGTCAAAAGAGAATAAAAATAACTGTAGAAATGAAAAGTGAAATCATTCAAAAGTGAGAATGAGGTATCAGCGTAGCTGATCTATCATGCACATATGATTAGTCAGCATCAACGATTTGTACTATCCTCAAGAAAGTGGGAAAATACATTGTGTTCTTCACTTAATGAATTTAAATTTCATAAAACTCCTCCAATCAGGGTAATTTCGGATGTTGAAGATTGAAACTATGTCTTCAGTATTTCTATAAGTTCACCATACTTGGAGTGTGTCGTACATTTCTGCCTTTTAACCATATGGTCACATTCATTTGAAACTTGCGTTCAACTTGGAAATTGGCACATCAAGTTCTTTAGCCACGTACACATGAGCACTGATATACAAGTTAACTCTCTCAGGAGTAATGCAATGCACTACCATCAAACAAAGAAATTTTATAAAGGAAATCAAAAAAAAAGCATCATTCATATTCCATGCTTAGGCTTCTACATTATTCATATGACAACAGTCTCATTTGTCATTTTCTATTTGTAGAGTGCATCAGTTACCCATCTTGGCTTATGTCCATTGCAGTAAAATGTGGGATTTTTCAAATTTTGAATAATAGAGGAATAAGATTTCATTAAAAGGATTCAATGATGAGAGGAACCTACAGAAAATGTTTTAAATCGATGGAAAAGCATAAATTCCGGGGGCTTCAAAATGATATTTTGAATATTTCCAATTCTGAGTAAAATTATTAATTTCACAGATAGTGAGTCAGAATTTACTCAAAAAATAACACCTGACAAATAATAAATACCATACAAGGATGGTTAACTCTTTAAGTGGACTGGGCTGATTCAATCGGCTCAAACATAAGCTATTGTTCATGATTAGTAGATTAAAATAATTACAATACTTTGTGAGACGATATAAAATTCATTCATAAATATTACCTAATTCAGTTAATGTACAATAAAAAATCTGCATATGGATATCTTTAAAAGTGACTTTAAAATATATTTTCCCTCAGATGATATATTTAACCAAATTACCCTCCGCACTTTTCACTACTACTGCTGGTGGGATACAATACTAAGAGGGTTAATAAGACAATTTATCATTGGAACCAATAATAAAAAATGAAGCTGGTTCTCAAAGCAAAATGCATGAATCACATCAAGCCTTTCTTCAGAATTTCTACTAAATGTATTGCTCATTCAGGTGCCTGTTCTGTTTGGTTATTAATGACTCTTTTAATAAATGCCAAAGAAAAACTTTGTTTCAATCCACTACTTTATTTCAGGTACAACTAGTTTCGGCGTCATCCTCAGGTACAAAGTTTAGAGACACAAATCATTGTATATATACCCTCTTCAAGGAGGATGGGGGAGTTGTGGGAAGAGGGAATAAAAATTTAAATTTAATGGTAATTATTTTAGACAAACAGAAGGTTTAGCCATGGGGTCACCTTTGTCACTGCTCCTAGCCAACCTTTTCATGGACGAGTTTGAACATAAATTGTTTATGAATAGTTCAGTTGACACAAAAAACATTTACTTCTGGGTCCGCTACGTTGATGACATCTTTGCAATATGGACTGGAACTGAAAGACAACTGCACAATTTCTTGTCAGTTTTAAATTCTCGGTGTAAAAATATGTTTACGTGTGAAAAAGAAAAAGAAGGAAAACTAAGTTTTCTGGACATTACAGTGACTAAAAGTGAAAAAGAATTTGAGTTTCAATTATATCGCAAAACCACCACTACAGACCATGTAATTCCTGCTGACTCCCGCCATCATATATCCCAAAAGTTATCCACATTCCACTTCCTACTGAATAGACTACTTAATATTCCCCTCTCGATAGGAAAATTTAACGAGGAATTGAGGACAATCAAATATTTAGCAACTACAAATGGCTACAGTGAAAAAATGGTGGACAAAATGCTCGAGAAGAAACACTCCATAAGAGCCCAACGGCTACTTTACAATTCAGGGAATACTATTAAGGAAAAACCTAAGTGGGTAAAATTGCCTTATTATGGTGTCCCGTCCGAGAAAATTAGCAAATTGTTCCCGAAAGACAAATTCAGAATTGCTTTCTACAACAAACAAAATTTAAAAACGTTCTTAAATAAAACTAAAGATAAAGTGGAGCCACTGGAAAACAGTGGGATATATGAAATGGTTTGCGGGGATTGCAGTGCGAGGTACATCTGGCAGAGTGGTCGAGCTGTGCAGATAAGAGCAGAGGAACACGAGAGGTGCTATAAGAAGTGTAACCTCGCCCAATCCCACTTTGCCAAACATCTGTGGGAGGAAAATCACACCAGTGATTTCATTCCCAAAATTCTACATCGTGAAGAAAAAGGGAGGAGGATGGACAAGAAGGAAGAGTTGGAGATCCAGAGAACAATGAAGAAACATCCTTTACTCAATGACATTCTGTTTGAGAACGTATCCCCTCTCCTGGAAGCCTCCGTAGCAATAACAGAAAAACAGAACCTCTAATCCCTTCCCCCTAACTCCCATTGACGCCTAACCCTTACCTTTACCCCCATTAGCCATTGACTCAACCCATACCGACCAACGAGAAATTCCACACCCCTTTCTTAACCCACCTTCCAATCCCCCCCCCCCCCCCGCTCACTAATGCTTTTCCTGGTTTTTCCTACCCTCTCCCACATTCCTTCGTACCTACTACCGTACTCCCCTCCCCGCCCCCTCTTCCCACAACTCCCCCATCCTCCTTGAAGAGGGTATATATACAATGATTTGTGTCTCTAAACTTTGTACCTGAGGATGACGCCATAGCGTCGAAACTAGTCGTACCTGAAATAAAGTGGTGGATTGAAACAAAATTTCTTTGGCGTTTATTACAATGAACTTCCACAAAGTTGAGGCTGAAACTATGGATTTAATGATTCTTTTACTACCTGACCGGTCTTTCCCAGCTAGGAGTATCCGAGGGCATCATCAAGATTTAATTCCAGGACTCTCCACTCTCGAGATGACTGCCCTCGACCAACACGCACAAATACACAGCCAGCCACACCCACAAACATAAGCATGCCCTCAATGAAAGGTACCAATGAGGCCACAGTAATTTATCTCCATCAAATGGACAAGGTAATTAGATATGGAGTACTCTCTACATAGCACCCAATTTAAAATATCAGGATGCAATGATAAATCCACTGCCCAAACTAATTAGAATTAGAGCCTAGGCTCATGCCATGGAAAGCCACCAATCTGATCTACCATGGATTGGTAGAGCAGATTGGTGGCTTCGAAGGTTCATCAACTCCACATGTCCAATCCATCATCACACAACATTCACCAAAAATAAAGAAGGCTTTCGCTTTTACAGTATAAATGTAGAATTAACATACCCCAAATTACGCTCTGGAATCTCTTTGACTGCAATCCGAACTTGAGTGTTAAGATCTCTTGCAGCATAGACAATCCCATATGTCCCCTTTCCAAGAATTATTTTCTTGTTTTGATCATCAAGCTCATACTCAAACTACAGTGAAAGAGAATAAAATATTGTACACTTCAATTATGCATGAAAAAAATGTGTTACATTATCATTCTCAAAGCACATTCTTCAACTTCTTCCAATGTCCATCCACAGGGAAAAAAGGCTTGATTAAAAGTGGAACAAAGCATTTCTCCAAACCAAGAAAAAGTTCATTACTGACAAGCATGGAAAACCAGTTCAGTTTTGAGTCAAAAATAAATTGACATTGAGCATAGTTTTTTTTACCTTCATCTGGTCTGTTGTTAATGCTGAGTCGAGATCAGTGACCATTCCCTCCTGGTCAACTGTCATTTCCAGAATGAGATCATAAAACCTCTGCCGATATCCCTCAGATGGGAGATAAATTTGGAAATCGTCAGAATTTTCATGGACATAAAGGAAGAGGCACCGTTCATCTCTCTTGTACAAACTGAAATGGATATGAAAAACAAAGGGAATGTAATATGATCAAAATAAATATCTAAGTCAATTCAGTAAAATCTCAATTTATATTAATTTTCCTGGAGAATGGTGCAAGCAATGTACAATCAGGAGGGAAAAATATTTTGCAAGATAATTTTATGCTACTTAGAACATGATTACATTACATCAACTGAAAAGAACCCCATCAATTTGTTTGTATTAACAGCAGCAATATATGTAAAATTTTATCAAACTGACTTAGAAAATATATTTATTTAAATCCTATTTCTCACGCTATTCCATAAAAGGGGAAAATGTTCGACATGCACTCAAATTAAATTATTGAAAGTATCATTTCAGTCTGGCACAATATCTAGAGTAAAGTTTGATAGAAAAGTTTCCATTGCCAAAATTTTCCTTGATGAACAGAGATTCTCTTCAAACAAGGAACTAACAGCTGAAGTGAATGGGTATTTTTCAGGCCTAAAGGAATCTAATTTTTTATATGGGATCATGGCTGGACCAAGTGCATTAGTTATAGGGTGACTACATTGAAAAATAAGAAAGTTTCACTTAGGTGTTTATTTATATTCAATTCTGAGAACTTTTCTAATTACCCTCGTACATCTACAGAGTGTAAACAAAAAAATGCCGAGACCGGAAACTTGATTGGCACTAAGTGATAAGGAAAAATAAGAAGACAAAAAAATTAAAAAATACAAGTAAGGGGAGAAATAGGGAATACACACTAGGTTACTTGGGTGTGTTTGAGATAGTGACCCATGTATACCTCTTACTTTTCCTTATCACTTAGTGCCAATCAAGTTTATGGTCTCAGCATTTTTTGTTTACATTGATTCATGACCGTGGCTACGTTCCTTGTATATTTAAATCATCTAGAGAATGTTTGCACTCCATCACATGCACTTACCATGCATGTGAATAGATAGAGACAAAATGGGAATGTATAAGATCAGAAATCTTTATACACTCACTAAAACATGTGGCATTCAAAACTCTGCTGGTGGGTCAGATGAAGATTTTTTTGTGGGATGGCACTTAGGTTGAGGCAGAAGACAATGGATGAATTTGAATGAGCAAGACAAAGGTGCACTAATTAGATTATCCTCAACAGAGGCAACAAAGACAAGGCGCTTCATGGTTTTAGTGATTGATTAATTTTGTTCATAAATTAAGAAATAATTACAGTTTATGTAAACAATTTCTCATTTCTATTCAAACATACCAGAATCTCTTTTATTCACATTAAAAGATGGCACTGGTATGTAATCCCAATGTTTAAGAAATAGCACAAGTTTGTTCCATCTCACACAAAAACCAAAACCCGAAGGTCGGTTTAGTAGGTGATGGTAGAGCTCACCCATGTACCAAGCCCAACGGCGTGTGAATATTCACACATCAGGGTAGGGGGGCCAGTTCCTTTCCCTGTGCCGGTTATGGTTTCCCAGGAAGATCTGGTACCCGAAAAATCAACTAGCTTGGGTGGAGCTGCAGGTGCCCAAAGTGCCTTGGCCGGGAATCGAACCCGGGACCCTCCGGTCAGCAGTCCAACGCTCTACCCGCTAGACCACCGCGACCCGCATATATATATATATATATATATATATATATATATATATATATATATATATATAGAGAGCATCCATCTTGCACAAATTTTTGCATAATGCAGATGGTGTTTAACAATTTCATGAACAATTGTTCGAGAAACATTGGGAAAATGCTCACAGATGTCATCAATTGTGACGCGCCGATCGTTCCTCACCAAATCGTCAACTGAGCTCACCAGTTGGTCTGTAATGACAGACGGTCTCCCCGAACACTCATCGTCGTGTGTGTTCCCCCTCCCCATGTTGAAGTTGCGACACCACCGCCGAACAGACGACTCGTCCATTACATTGTCTTCATACACCTCCTTTAATTGGCGATGAATATCACATGCGACATCACATGGGCGAACGTTTCTTGCATTGAGGAATTTAATCACTGCCCTCACTTCACAACTGGCGGCGTTCTCAATTTTTTTAAACATTGTAAACAATCACAGAAACAACACAGGCAATGCTAGCGTCACGCAACTTGGCTCAGAGAAGGCAGACAAGCCACTGAAGCTATCTGACCTCGTCCAGCGGCTGATTGGAGGGACAGGAGACTGATCCGCAACCTGTATATGTCTCAGACTGCTCAGGTGCGAGTGGGGAACGGAGAGTCCGGATGTGCAGTGTTAGGAAGAGGTGTAAGGCAGGGTTGCCCATTGTCACCGGTACTGTTCAACGTATATGTAGAGGAGATGATTAAAGAGGCATGGGAAGAACTGGAGGTAGGAATGAAAGTCGGAGGGGAATTCGTAAAATCGGTTAGGTTTGCTGATGACCAAGCATTAGTTGCTCAGTCAGCCAAGGGGTTGCAAGCATTGTTGAGTGAATTGGAGGTTCAGTGCGATAAATATGGGATGAGAATCAATATTAATAAAACAAAGGTTATGCGATTTTCCAGAAAGAAAAAGGCTAAGCTAAATATTAAAATAGGCGGGGAAAGAATAGAGCAGGTAGAACAGTTTACATATCTCGGAAGTGTTTTGGACCAACACGGTCAAAGTGGTAGGGACGTAAGGAGAAGAATTGCGCTAGGCAAGGAGGCTTTCTCAAGGAGGAGGGAGTTGATGACGGGGACGTTGAGTAGGGATGTTAAGACAAGACTCGTAAAAACTCTGATATGGAGCGTAGCTATGTACGGCGCGGAAACGTGGTCGCTGAAGCAGGAGGATAGACGTAGATTGGAGGCTTTTGAAATGTGGGTGTGGAGAAGAATGGAGAAGGTGAAATGGACCGAAAGGAAAACAAATGAGGAAGTACTAGAAATGGTGGGGGAGGAGAGGGGTTTGTTGAGAGAAATCCTATGGAGGCAAGAAAAATGGATGAAAGGCGTATTGAGCGGTAGTGGAATGTTGAAGAGGGTAATAGAGGGGAGAATGTTGGGCAAGCGAGGTAAGGGTAGGAACAGGATAGGGATGTTGGACGGGATGAAGGGAGGAAAGAAGTACGCAGAGATGAAGAGGGACCTGATGTAGATTAGTGTGCTAGGTGGGGAGTCACAAAATGTTTATTTGATAGTTGTGTCCATCCAAAAACCTACCTTAACCGGTAGATTACCTAATAATAATAATATATATATATATATATATATGTGTGTGTGTGTGTGTGTGTGTGTATATATATATATATATATATATATATATATATATATATATATATATATACACACACACACACACACACAGGAAGTGCTGACGACGTGAGTAGCCGCTGGACGAGGTCAGATAGCTTCAGTGGCTTGTCTGCCTTCTCTGAGCCAAGTTGCGTGACGCTAGCATTGCCTGTGTTGTTTCTGTGATTGTTTACAATGTTTAAAAAAATTGAGAACGCCGCCAGTTGTGAAGTGAGGGCAGTGATTAAATTCCTCAATGCAAGAAACGTTCGCCCATGTGATATTCATCGCCAATTAAAGGAGGTGTATGGAGACAATGTAATGGACGAGTCGTCTGTTCGGCGGTGGTGTCGCAACTTCAACATGGGGAGGGGGAACACACACGACGATGAGCGTTCGGGGAGACCGTCTGTCATTACAGACCAACTGGTGAGCTCAGTTGACGAATTCGTGAGGAACGATCGGCGCGTCACAATTGATGACATCTGTGAGCATTTTCCCAATGTTTCTCGAACAATTGTTCATGAAATTGTTGAACACCATCTGCATTATGCAAAAATTTGTGCAAGATGGGTCCCTCGCATGCTTACAGATGAGCACAAAACCAAGCGTATGGCTGCAGCACTGACATTTTTGGGACGTTATTCTGATGAAGGAGACTCTTTCTTGACTTGCATAATTACTGGTGACGAAACATGGGTTTGTTATGCATCACCTGAGAGTAAACGACAGTCAATGGAGTGGTATCATGCTCATTCACCAAACAAACCAAAAAAATTCAAGACAGTTCTGTCCACCAGGAAACTCATGGCAACCATTTTCTGGGATCGACGAGGTGTATTGCTTATTGATTTTATGGCCCGTGGAGACACTATTAATGCCAATGCATATTGTGAAACATTAAAGAAATTACAGCGGGCAATACAAAATCGGCGGCGAGGTCTATTGTCTACTGGTGTCATTCTCGTTCATGACAATCCCAGGCCTCATGCAGCTGGGATAACACAAAAACTTTTGCAGCAATTCAAATGGGAAACTTTCGACCATCCACCGTATAGCCCGGACTTGGCCCCTTCAGATTTTCATCTCTTTACAAAGCTTAATGACTTTTTGGCAGGAAAAAGATTTGACAGCGATGAAGAACTTAAAGAAGGAGTGACCCTGTATCTCAATGAGCTGGCGGCGAAGGACTATGCAGCAGGAATACAGAAACTTGTCACACGTTATGACAAATGCCTTAATTTGCTTGGAGATTATGTTGAGAAGTAGTTTAAAGTATCCTCTTTCAAATAAAATTTTTTATGTTTGTTAATATTTACTTTTGTGTCTTTATTTCACGAACGGGTACTACTTTCCGGATGACCCTCGTATTAGCGGGTCGCGGTGGTCTAGCGGGTGGAGCGTTGGACTGCTGACCAGAGGGTCCCGGGTTCGATTCCCGGGCAAGGCACTTTGGGCACCTGTAGCTCCACCCAAGCTAGTTGATTTTTTGGGGACCAGGTCTTCCTGGGAAACCATAACCGGCACAGGGAAAGGAACTGGCCCCCCTACCCTGATGTGTGAATATTCACACGCCGTCGGGCTTGGTACATGGGTGAGCTCTACCATCACCTACTAAACCGACCTTCGGGTTGATTACTGTGTTTATGGTTTATATATATATATATATATATATAAAGAAAGGGTGAGAAGAATAACAATAATGAAAAGTAAACAAAATAAATGTCAAGGATTATGCACATGCATAATGTGAATAAAAGAGATTCTGGTATGTTTGAATAGAAATGAGAAATTGTTTACATAAACTGTAATTATTTCTTAATTTATGAACAAAATTAATCAATCACTAAAACCATGAAGCGCCTTGTCTTTGTTGCCTCTGTTGAGGATAATCTAATTAGTGCACCTTTGTCTTGCTCATTCAAATTCATCCATTGTCTTCTGCCTCAACCTAAGTGCCATCCCACAAAAAAATCTTCATCTGACCCACCAGCAGAGTTTTGAATGCCACATGTTTTAGTGAGTGTATAAAGATTTCTGATCTTATACATTCCCATTTTGTCTCTATCCATTCACATGCATGGTAAGTGCAAGTGATGGAGTGCAAACATTCTCTAGATGATTTAAATATTCAAGGAACGTAGCCACGGTCATGAATCAATGTAAACAAAAAATGCTGAGACCATAAACTTGATTGGCACTAAGTGATAAGGAAAAGTAAGAGGTATACATGGGTCACTTTTTTGCCATTTTTTCCATACACACTCCCTTTTAAACCTAATCTTTTCATTTTTTTTGAAAACTTAATTTCAATCTTTCTTACTACTCCTATGATTTTTGACACCAAAACATCCAGTCAACAGAAAATAACAAGAATCAAAAAGAAAACAAAAGACAATGAACAACTTACCTTACACTTCTGATCATACTAGCTTCAAATAGCCAGTCATGAACTTGCCTACAAGTGCCTTTCATACTGTCAAGGCACTGGTTAGACAACTGAATGGACTTTTGCTCGGCACCTAGGTTGACGTTGGCATATGATGGCATGTATATTTTGGATGGTTCCAGGACTAGCATCTGCAATGAAATTAAAGAGGCCAATATGTATCACTTTGGACCATAAAAACGGTCCCAGAATATGTGAATCAACATGAAATATACTCTACAATTTTATGATATACAAGAAATAATGGAGGAAATGGTTTCAGGATTTATTTTATCAATTTCCATGTAAGAGGGCTGTCCAGAAAATAACCTCTGTTATGCTATAAAAAATACACTGGAATAGAGGCAGAAAATTTATTATTTTCGTCTCAAAACTACATATCTCTACTGTTTTAACAGATATACAACAAAAAGATATAAACATTTGTCATAAATCTCTGAACTAGTTTTCAAATTCCTATAGCTTGAAATTCTGCCGCCTGAGATCACAATTAAGCAGGCAGCCACACGGGATGGTGCAATGGTTAGTGTACTGGCTTCCCACCCAGAGAGCCAGGGTTCAAATCCTGGACATGGCAGGTTTTATTCAGTGGTATACCAATCCTTCCTTGAGGTGCTTTGTGGAGAGTACTTGGAGTGAGCATGGCTTCCATTGCATGACATCTAAATCTGCAGACCCCTTGGCACCTTTCGTTAATTGTAGCCTAATGCTTATTCCGGGTTTCTTTACACCCTTCCTCCTTTCCCATCCATCCCTAATGGCACAATTGACCTCAGCTGTTGGTCACATCCCTTAAATCTACTGCTACTACTAGCTGGTGCAACAAATGGAAAAATTCTACTGTCATTTTTACAGAGTTTATAATGCTTTATTTTGAAAAAAGATTGAATATCTTAAAATGTTTCAGATTCTTTCATATTGATGACTGTTCACCACTCTTGACATAAATAATGGAAGGGTTTCAGAGTTTAAAAATTAATTAAACAGTTCACACAATGGCATGAAATTCATACATGAAGAAGAGAGAAATATACAGTGGCTAATTTTTAGACTCATTAGTAATAAAAAGCATTCTTTGGACTTCTGGAAAAGTTGCCATCAAACTCTGCTACAATTCCACTCCCTCACATGAAACCATACACCAAAAATAAGCAGCACTTATAATCTGCTCCACACATCACTGACAAACATCAATTGAACTAAGAATATTTTTAGTTCTGCCCTGCATTGAAGCTGCTTCCATGTCTTCAAATATAAAACAAATTTTTAAGTTCTAATTACTTTCATATTATGAGGAAAGAAATAAAATTATGGGTGTAAATGTCCCGATTCATTTATAAACATGAAAGATATTTTGATGTATCAATGACATAATCTAATCAGCTGTACAAGGGGATACCAAAAAATAACAGGAATTATTTTATTTTAAAGCTTGCTAAAACGTATTTAATGTTTTTACCAAACAACCACATCACCTTTGAAGTACTCTCCATTAAACTTACTACATTTGTCCAATCTGGAATTTCATTTCTGGGAATATTTTTCAATCTCATCTGCTGTGATACCCAACAGCTCCTGCCTCGTTTTTTATGTTTTATGTTTTCGTCTTTTATGTACCTTTTTCTTTGCAAAAACAAGAAGAAATTGCCCGGAACAAGGCCAGGTGAGTAAGGGGCATGGGGCAAGGGAGTCAGGTTGTTTTTCAAATAGAAAGTCTGATTAACAGTCTGACCTGGTGGGATGAATTCAGAATGCACTATCTCTCTCTCACATCAAAAAACAAATGGCATCATCTTGATGTTTGATTTCACTTGACTGTTGCCAGGTTTTGGGGTCATAACCATAGCACCATGACTCGTCACCAGTGATGGCCTTGGAAAAAAAGGATCTGGGTTGGTTCAGAGATGGTCTTTCAGTGCACGGCAAGTTTCAATAGATTCTCTTCTTCTTTTCTCAAATCTTCCGACAAATTCACTGAACCACACTCCACAATATTCCAGATTACTAACTAATCTCTTCAATAGCTGGTTGTCGGTCTTCAGACACGATTCCACAAACTTTTTCAACATTTTCATCAATTCTAGAAGTTTACAGATGTCCTGCTCGAAGTTTATCATCAAGTGATTTTTCACCTTGTTTGAAACGAAAAAACCATTGGTACACTTCTGAGTTTTACCGATAACACAATCCCTGTAAGCTGTTTTTAATGTTACAACAGTTTCAGCAGAATTTTTCCCAAGCTGGAAACAAAGTTTCACTTAAATCCACCGTGACAAAAAACAAGGAACAAGCAAAACTGCTTCTACAAAATGAATTGTTGTGACTGAACACAGTTTTAACAGAAGACAACAATGCCTCCCAAGAGCTCGGAACAAGTTGCACTATGCTCAACTAGCGGAAATAATGCATACTACATAAGCTCTGCCAACCCCAGCACTATTCCATTTCTTTTTGGGTGCTCCCTTCGACTTTCTGACACAAAGCAAAAATCTACAAATTTAGCAAGGTAGACGGGGGGCAGTGAATAGGAGAGAGGTGGGAGTGCTTGGGAGACAACACTTACACATTAGCTGCTGTTATTGGAGGGAGTTGCAAAGCAGGTTATGGCAGTTGCGCAGGGTCCTATGCTAATGCTAATTCCTACCTGCCAAGACCCTATGCTAACGCCTACTGTGCAAATTCTGCCTCCCAGCCAGTCTGCACTCACCTCTCTCCCCTCTGCCTCCCCCAACTATTTCTGCATACACCAGCTACTTTTTATGCACACCGCCCACTGGATGATGACTTTGACAGGTCCAAATAGGTATCTGCTCATAATATACTGCGAAATTTTTGCTTAATATTTTTCTTTCCACATCAAGATGGAATTTCACACAATTACAGCTTTTTCAATAAAATTTCATTTTATGCTTTATTTGCGTAAAAATTATTCATTTCAGAATTAATTTTTCATGTTTCAAATCCTCTCCGATTTCAAAGTTACTTCATTAAAGCACTCTTAAATTAAGGCAAACATATTCAATGTTTTCAAGCTTAACTTAGAGGAAATTCATTATCGCTGAAGTAAAAAACTCAGTGCATGTCATCATCAGGTATCTAGCACGTTAGTCACTAAAGACAATGCCGATGCATCAAAACCAGTCATACCAAATCAAAATTGGAGGAAAGATGCATTGTCTTTTACTTCAGTGTTAAGGTAGACTGATGAAAGGTGAAAAAGGCCATGAATACGCTCCCTTAAGAAGATTCATGAAGAAACATTTACTTCAACTGCACTCTTGCAACAATTCCTCTGAAGCAGTGTCACAACATGACTGATGATGGACTGCTGTACACTTCTGCAACGGAATCAAGATTAACAACTAACTCCGAATTAATGGGTGAAGATTCACGCTCAGATGTGGAGCATGGCGGGACAGTGATGGGGTGCAGGGTGAGCCACCTGATCTTTCCACTCTAACCTTCACTAGACTAACATTGGCTGGATCAATCAATGAATTTATTTTTGTCCAAGGATTTGTTGTGCCAATACAGGATACGTCAAAGAAAATATATAGCTGCACATTCTAGTTGCAGATATTCATCGACAGAGTAGAACATATGATTTAACAGATATTCCCAAAGTTTTTTTTTAAATAGTGATATTTTATTGAGATTCCTCATATTGTCAGGTAACTTATTAAAAAGAATGAGGCCCAGCACTGATTTTTAGTTCTTACAAATGATTGGTGCAGGTTTTTAGAGCTTCTAGTTTCATAAGTATGATAATCTTCAATGCTATTGTAGAATTAGATGTTGCACTTAACATTTTTAAAGAGGGAATGGCAGGGTCTATTAAAAGATGCATTGCACATTATTCGAACAGCCCTTTTTCGTACTTAAAATATTGCACTGGCTTTTGATGAGGAACCCCAGAAAATGACACTGTGCATTACATGCGAATAGGAATAACCATAATACAAAGCTGATAGGATATCATTACTAATGGTTTGCCTGATCACTCTGATGAGAAAACAAATTGAGCTTAATTTAAAAAGTAACTTGTTAATATTATCATCCCAAGATAATTTACTGTATATTTCAATGCCCAGGAAGCGAGAACTAGTATTTTGTTGAATCAGTTTTCTATCAACATTGATAGTGATGTTAGCTTTTGGCTTATTTTTGTTAGTAAGGTACACTAGGCTTGACATATCCAAATTGAAGAAGAGAAGTGCAGGATGGATTGACTTAGACAGCAAGTCATTGATAGAAGAGGCTTACTTTAGAAACATTGGTGCCATTAGCAAACAGCACTGGAAGTATGCCAGGCAAAGGATTTAGTCTACCTGGGAGGTCATAAATGTACAAAAGGAAAATAACTCGTTCCAGGACAGAGCCCTGGGGGACACTGGATTTGATAAGTTTAGGAGGTGACATGTATCTCAACACATCTTTGTATAGGGAAACATAGTGTTGTCTATCACTTTAACGTAACTTGAATCAATCTACGGATACACCTCTTATGCCAAAGCTATTGAGTTTTGACGGTAGTAGTTGATGGTTAACATGATCAAAAGCCTTGAAGAAGTCAAAGAAGAGTGCTGCTGATTCAGATCTGTTGTCCAGATCAGACAGTATTTGATTGACTACTTCATATGAGGCAGTGGAAGTAGATCTTGATTTCCAAAAGCTATGTTGAGAGTTTGATAGTAGATTGTGAGTTTCCAAGTCGCCAATTAGCTGATTGTAAAATACTGTTTCAAAAATTTTTATTGATTTAATTAGTCGATTGGCCAAAACAAACTCATATGTAGTTTATTACCCTTATCCTTACATAGGATATGACTTTTGGCTACTTCGAGTGGAGCAGGGAACCCACCAGATCAAAGAGATTCATTTACCAATAAAAGTAAAGGCTTTCCAATTGCTTGGAAAGATTTTTTATAATTAAGATTGGGATGCCATCTAGGCCAGAGGTAACTCATATCTTTAATTGGTCTATCCTAACCGGCTCTGGAAACACACCCTCGTACATCCCATTCCAAAAAACCCACACCCACTAACGTGACCGAATACAGGCCAAACAGTATTTTGCCTCCCTCATCAAAAGCATTCAAGAGACCCATACATGAACAAATCTCAAAATTTCTCAATGAAAATGACTTACTTGATCCTCTACAATCAGGTTTTCGGCCTTCCCACAATACAGCTACCGCTCTCCTTAAAATAACAGATGACATCCGACTATCCATGGATCGCAAAGAGGTAACAATAATGACTCTCCTAGACTTTACGACAGCCTTCGACTCTATTGACAAAGATACAGGGACGCACCCAAAAGTGGTAGGACTGATTTTTTTACAAGAATTTTATTGATGATATACTTACTTACTTACATCGACTTAATAATCTTCAAAGTATGCTCCTTGAGCTGCTACACACTTAGTTAACGTTGCTCCCATTCCCTGTACGCCCGCTGGAAATTTTCTTTGGGGATGCCATTGATGACCCTCGTCGAAGCCTCTTGAACGGCCTTTATCGAGTCAAAACGTCGTCCCTTGAGCTGTCTTTTCATCAGGGGGAAGAAGAAGAAGTCCGGTGGTGCCAGATTGGGAGAATAGGGCGGGTGCGGCAACGTGGCAATGCCAGGAGCTGTCTGACGATGAGCGCACCATGGCACGGCGTGTTGTCATGATGAAGCACCCAGCAGTTTGCGATGGCCGGTCGGACTCTTTTCACGCGTTCTCGGAGGTGGGTGAGCACCTGCACCTAAAAGTTTGCATTCACAGTCTCCCCTGGTGGGACAAACTACTTGTGAACCACTCCATGACGGTCGAAAAACATAATATCGTTTTGATTTTTGAGTTGCTCATGCGAGCCTTTTTTGGACGTGGGGACACGGAAGTGTGCCATTCCGCGGATTGTCTTTTTGTTTCGGGGTCATTTTGAAAAACCCATGTTTCATCACCAGTTATCATATTGTCCAAACAATTTTCATCTCGGTGCAAATTGGCTAATACTTCTTCGGAAATGAGCACACGCGTTGCCTGTTGGTTGACACTCAGAATTTTCGGCACCATCTTAGCACACACCTTGCGCATGGCCAAATCCTGAAATAATGCGTTGGACGTTGGATGGAGACAGACCCAACTGGTCTGCAATTTCTTCATTGGTTAAGCGTCGGTCTGTGTTCAGCAGTGTCCTCACTCTGTCCACATTCGTGTCGGTTCTTGCCGTCGACGGCCGTCCGGAGCAATGGTCGTCTTCAACGAGCTCCCTACCCTCTTTAAACAACTTGTGCCACTGTGGAACGGCTTAAGGCAGTGTCCCAATAAGCCTGCTTGATCATATCGAGGGTCTCAGTTGCAGTTTCCCCGAGTTTCGCACAAAACTTCACCGAATAACGTTGCTCTAAATTCAGATTCATTTTGTTTTTCGATGAGGACAAAAAACTTGCTTCACTAAAAACGGTGTCCTCACTCAACAACAGCTCGCAGGCGACTGAGGTTGGTGTCAGTCTGTTGCTAAGAGCCCCCTCACCTTACCCTGCCAGGCAGACCCCCCTCCACCGCTCCGTTCGCACCAGAGAAAATCAGTCCTACCACTTTTGGGTGCGACCCTGTATTCTCTTAGCAAAACTTCAAATCCTGAACTTTTCCTCCTCGTCTTTACAATGGATTCGCTCTTACCTAAGTAACCAATTTCAAAGAGTCATCACACCAAATTCAACCTCCAACTGGCTTTAAATACACAGGGGTGTTCCACAAGGATCCATTCTTGGACCCTTACTTTTTTCCCTGTATATAAATGATATTAGTAAATGTATTTCTAATTGCAAACATCACCTTTATGACGATGATTTGCAAATATATCACCATTCCCGCCTTCATGACCTTCCTAGAATTATCAACAAAATTATTCAGATCTTGCTGCTTTGTCACTATGGGGAATACATAATTTACTGAAAATAAACCCAATCAAGAGTCAGTCTATCATGATCGGTTACCATAAACTACATTCTAAAACAAATATTGATAAACTTCCACCTCTAACATTGCAAGGATGTATTATACCATACCTTAGGACAGTAAATAATTTAGGCGTAACCATTAATGAAACGTTATCTTGGACTGATCATGCAATTGCTATCTGCAGAAAAATAAACTCATCCCTGCATTCACTGAAAAGGTTAAAGCACATTGCTCCCCCCTCCTTAAAGATGCTTCTGGTATCCTCTCTTCTTATACCCCACTTTGATTACTGTGACGTAGTATACCAAGACCTTTAGAGGACTTCATCTTCAGAGGACCCATAATTCCTCTGTGCGGTTCATATGCGATCTTAGAAAATACAATAATATCTCTCACTCATTTACAAGAATATCCTGGTTAAAGCCAGAAGGCCGTAGGCATTTACATATTCGTTCAATTTTCTACAGGATATTCTCAAATCACACACCTAAATATTTATACAAAAATTTCCTCCCTATCAGCACAATCCTCAACAGGAATACTAGGGGTAATAATAAACTTCTTGTCTCACACCATCGCATGGAAATCTATCACATATCTTTTCATGGTACAGCATATCGTGTGTGGAACTCTCTCCCAGATGACATAAAAAACTCTCCATCCACAATAACATTTAAGAGAGCACTTCACAAGTTCATTTTCCTCAGCTACAAAACTTAAGCAGTATACCCTCCCTCATTTCACTCAGCCTCTACACAGATCACTGTTTCTGCTTTTTTTTGTTTTTGTCATCTCAAGCAGTAGAATCTTCATCATCATTTTTATACAATACTCTGTTTTCACATTACTCGTAATTTTTGTCAAAAAATTAGTTTCATTCACTTCAACTTCAGTAATTTAAAACATGTATACTGCATAAAAATGATTGTTACAATTTATATGTATCTTTCCTCTAATAATAGGGTTTTCGTTGGGTTTTCACACCCCCCTTCTCTTCATGGGTGTTTTTCCGCATGGGTTTTTAATAGGTGAGCAATGCCACGTTCACCCTAGCTTTTCCCACAAACCTCATTCTCTGCTTACACTATTCTTATCCTACTGTTTCTCTCTGATCACTGTACATATATACTATACTATTCACTTTGTGTATGTGTAGGTGTATCCTTAATCTATATATGTATATGTATGTATATATTTATTCACATAGAAATAGATGTAAGGAAAGGGGAAAGGAACACACATAAAGGACGAACACAGGAGAGGTAGGGAAGGTGGAAACAAGCAAACCACTAATGTGAAAATATTTTCCTCGACTGGGAAATACTTTTAAAAACTGGGAAAATATTTAAAAAATATTTTTACATTAATGGTTTGCTTGATTCCGCCTTCCCCACCTATCCTGTGTTCGTCCTTTATGTGTGTTCCTTTCCCCTTTCCTTATATCTATTTCTATGTGAATGAATATTTGTTTGCCGTATGGCGGGATTTCGTGTTTGAATATGTATATATTTATGTATGCATATAAATATATTTTTTCTCTTTTCCTTTACTTTCGATGTTAAAATTTGTGTCTGTCTATATGTATTTATGTGTATATATGCATGTGTTTTATAAATTTTTCCCTTGCACTATATGTACATGACAATGGGTTAAATGGAAGAAGGGACCATTAGGTCTCAATTTTGCCCAAATAAAGTCCTTCATCTATCCATGCATCTAACTTGTTGTGTAGTTTATGGATGATATACCTTAATTCAGCATCAGAGCATGGATACAAAAATAATGATTTACAGGTATGAGAAATTAGTAGGACTATGTTGTGATGATTAATATTTAAAGCTGGGAGAGATACAAGTCGTTCATTTCAGAAGCCATATGCAAGCCATTAGCAAGAATATTATTACTGGAATCCATCAATTTGAGATCAGATTTTACATTTCTGGAAGGCTTTGATTCATTTACAATTTTCCAGATTTCTTTAGTTTTATTTTTGGCAATTGAGATTCTGTCATTATTGAAATAGTTTTGGCATTTAACAGGGTGTACCTATAGTTTTTTTTAAGGCTGTATATTTTAGCTGATCACTAGGGGCCACTTTATTTTTACAATAAGCAGTTGTATTTTTCATGCAACTCGATAGATTTTCACTTCATCTGTAACCCAGGGTTTCTTATTCTGTAATTCATAAAATTTTCTTAATGTTCTAGAGATGAGGGAAAAACAGACATCAAATAATATAGATTAGGATTAGATTGGGTGCTAATGCACTTTAATTGCATTCAGATATGTGGTGGTTCAACAGTAGACTGTCTGCCTGAGTATAGTTCAAGAAACTTTTTCATCATGACTTTTATTCCCCTGAGGGAAGTGGGTACAGCCTTGGACTGCTGAGGGCTCAAGTTCGATTCTTGGACATAACCTCTCTGGGCACCCTCACCTCCACCCAAGCTGTCTGGTTTTTCAGGTGCCAAAACTTACTGGGCAACCATTGGAACCAAAGGGAAAGGAACTGGCATCACTTTTTACTCAGTTAATGTGTTAATTTCGCACACCTATTTGGCTTAGTTCTAGGTGAATTCAATTCTTAATTGAAAACTGTGGCTTGGTTTTATTTATTCACTTTCTGTGAGAAACCAATTGCAAAATAAAGAACATTTTGTTACCTTCATTATCCCCAGGCAGATATGACATGGGCTTTGGAGATGTGGGTGTGGAGAAGGAAGGATGAAAGGTTAAATGGATAGAAAGGAAATAAGATAAAGAATTGCTAGGTACAGTTGGGGAAGAGAAAGTGTGTTGTTGAGAGAAATCATAAGAAGGCAGGAAAGATTAATGCAGACCATTTTAATTGGCGATGGGATGTTCAAGACTGTGATAGAAGAGAGAATGTTAGGCAAATGAGGTTGGGGATGGAATAGGATAGGCATATTGGACAAATGAAGGGAGGACGGAAGTATGTAAAGATGAAGAAAGGTATACGAGGTGTTTTCAAAAAATAACGAGAATTTTTTCATTTCGCAGGGGTTGGAGAGTCCGATTGTCAAACTTTTTTAATTATGCTGGTATACATGTCCCTGAAGTATGATAAAACTTTCAGCTGTTTTCATTGTGGACTTTGTCTGTGACAGCCACTAAGGTTTAACATGTTTTATGAGCTCGGCGATTTTCATTTGTTAAAAGAAATGGATCAAGGACTTTATATCAAATTTTGCACAAAAAATTAAATAAAGTGTGTGAAATGTTAACAAAGGCCTATGGTGAGGCTGTTATGAGTAAAAAAAGAGTTTATGAGTGATATAAACATTTCCAAGAAGGCCAAGAGGACCTTGAAGATGACGAATGCCCTGTTTGCCCCAGCACATCAACAATCGATGAAAGTGTGGAAAAAGTGAAAGAAATGGTTATGAACGATCGTCGAATCATAATTAGAGAGGTCGCTAATGATGTTGGCATATTGATTGGATCATGTCATGACATTTTTTCCAATTTTTTGGGTATGAAATGCGTGGCAGCAAAATTCGTTCCAAAATTGTTGAATTTTGAACAAAAACAGCGGTGAATGGAAGTTGCTCAGGAGTCACTAAATGAAGTAAATGATGATGCAGAATTACTGAAACATATTATAACAGGTGACGAAACATGGGTATATGGATATGACGTTGAAACTAAGGCCCAATCATCCCAGTGGAGGCATTCTGGCTCGACAAGTGCGGTCGAACGTGAAGGTTATGCTCACTGTGTTCTTCAATTTTAATGGAATAGTGCATCATGAATTCCTACTGCCAGGTCAAATGGTCAATAAGAAGTACTACCTACAATGTCAACGCCGTTTGCGTGAAACAATCCGAAAAAAATGCCCAGATCTGTGGAAAAATAATTCTTGCCTTTTGCACCACGATAATGCACCAGCTCACATTTCATTGTTTGTTTGTGAATTTTGGGCCAAAAACAATACTGTAATGATGCCCCAGCCTCCATATTCACCAGATATGGCTCTGTATGACTTTTTCCTATTTCCAAAAATTAAGAGAACCTTGAAGGGCCGTCGTTTTACAGCCGTAGATGACATTAAAAGCACATCACTTAAAGAACTAAAGGCTATCTCAAAGATCGAGTTTGAGAAGTGTTTCGGGGATTGGAAAAAGCGCTGGCACAAGTGCATAATCTCCAATGGGGACTACAGGTTGTGTCTAGCTAAATAAGACTTCGAAATGTAGTGTTGCCCATTCAAAACCTACCTTAATGGGTAGACTAATAATAATATTTAAAAGTTACAATAAACACTAAATAATAACTTTTTACCACCTTTAAGAAAGGTCAAAATTATTCTGGCAGTTCACCATTCAACTGGCTCTCATATTATTTGTATAATAAACTGTATATGCTTAACCTTTCATCTTTAATAAAATATGAACTTCCAGATATACCTGGACAAGGCTTGCAGTCAGCCAAAAGCTTTTTAATAAAATGACACCAAACTTACCGGAAAACGGATAGCATCTCCAACTTCACTCTTTGTAGCCTCCATAAAATATTCCATCCAGAATTCAAAAATTTGCTCCTCAGGTGAACTTTCTGGAGTTTCATTTTTCTTTCGGAAGCGGTCAATCAATTTAATATTGCCAATAGTGGATTTCAAGTACCTGCAATTGTTGATAAAGAAAGACGATTTAATTCAGCCTGTGATAATCAAAATTCTTGGCTACCAATAAGGCAATACAATCTCAAGATTGTATTACAAGATTAACAAAAAGATTGAATAAATGTGATACAATTAAGGGTGGCTAGCAAGGGTGATCGGCTTAGAGGGGAAACTAGGATGAGAATCCCTCCAGACATGAAGAAAGCAGATAAGACTAAGGCCTCTTTAAAACGGCAAGACATTCCACAGAAGGCCTTCCTCAGCATGATGCCATTCACCCATCATTGTTAATGATTTTGAGTTCCTATCGAAATATTCTCACCCATTAAAACCACACCAAAGTTCACATAATGGTGCTATGCTGACCATTGAGGGAAATATCCTCAGTGCTGCACTCATCAGCTGAGATGCAATGGACACCAGCATAGTTCAACATGCTGCATGGGAACAAACTTAACATTGTCTGATTCTCAAAGTTATGTTTTCATTTACTGAATCCCTTCTAATGTCCTTAGTCTCAAGTTGCATTAGTGTGTTTGCAAGAAGAGCCTATTCTATTAGGGGCAATCAAATTAAAACTGAACACCCTCCATAATAAACACAATCTGCGCAAAAGGTGGCAACACTGTTGTCACTTATCGATACTGCCATCGTTGTGGCAGGAGAACTGTATAGTGACAGCTCATGGGCTCACGCAGTTGTTGCGTTATCATATCCTTGTTGGTGCACGGAATGGTCAAGTGTGTTCGTTCAGCTGTAGAAATGAAGACAAGCAAGGAAGAGCAGAGAAGTGTGGTTAATGGTGGCTGAGGGCGCTGGGGTACATGAATTTCATCATTCGTCGCATGTCTGCTGTTTATGGTGCATACCCTGATGGCATGTCCCAGACGAGTCTTCATGAGTGGCTATGTGAATTCAGAGAAGGGCACATATCACTGCAAGATGAGGCAGTGCATACAACATCATAAAGGATAGAAACGGATTTCATGTTTGAACGTGTATTTGGCCAATGTGGCTCGTCTTTCCTTCTGGCCATGCGTGCCATGAAACGCTCCTATCCTTTATGATGTTGTATGCTTGCTAACCTACTGTCCATTCTCCTCTTGTGTTTGTCTATTTCTCCTTTGGTGGGTGTTACAGCTCCCTAACGCCATCTCCTGGGGCAATGAATGTGAGCACTTTGGCGCTTTATAAGATCGCAGATTTCAGTGTAAAGTACATTTTCTCGATAGCTCAGGTGGTTAGAGCATCCACCCGGCAAGTGGAGAGATCCGGTGTTCAAGTCCAGGTCGAGGAAAATATTTTTACATTTGAGATCTGCTCACATCCACCTTCCCCACCTCTCTTGTGTTCATCCTTTATGTGTGTTCCTATCCCATTTCCTTATCTCTATTTCAATGTGAATGAATATTTGTTCACCTTATGGTGGGATTTCGTGTTTTAATAAATATATATATATTTTTTATACACACACCTCTACACACATCCGTGCCCTGTCCTGTACATTAATACTTATTGTGTGTTGAACTGACTCCAGGGGGATCTGGATTACAAGCATTCTGGTCCCTTATCATTCTTGGAAAAAATGATTTTAAATCTGTCAGTCTTGCTGTCTATCTCCCTAATCTTATATTCATGATCCCTCTGACTGTAATACGTTGGGGTTCGCATTACATTCTTGATGTCATCGGTGAAGGGCCCATCTTTAAATGTTTTTAATAAGTTTAATCTATATTGTAAACGCCGCTGTGTAAGAGAATCCCAACCTAAATTGTCTAGCAAAGTGGATACGCTGCTGAGTTGGTCATAACAATGTTTGACAAATCTAGCCCCCCTCCGCTAAACTCAATCTAATTCCGAAACCAAATTTATATTATGAGGATCCCATAGACTGGCAGCATACTCTAGGTGGGGCCTGACTAATGCAAGGAAACATCGTTCTTTCACTTTTTCGTTGCATTTACCTAGCACTCTTCTCACAAATCCCAAATTTTTATTAGCACGACCCCATATTTCTCGTTTGTGTTTTCCCCAGGACAGATCGTGAGTAATTGTTACACTCAAGTATTTAAAGGAATCTACTCCCGCGATATTGGTTTGTTTCACTTTTTAACTATATGGGAGGGAATTACTTTTTTCCCAAAAATGAATTACTATGCATTTTTAAAAATTTAATTCCAATTGCCATGTGTTGCACCAATTTTGAATTGCATCTAGGTCGTTGGCTAACACAACTCTGTCTTTGTGACTTCGAATGTCCCCATAAATTACTGCATCATCGGCGAAAAGATGGAGCTTGCTATTAACTACAGTGCAAAGGTCATTTATGTAAATAAGGAATAGGAGGGGCCTATGACACTTCCTTGTGGTACACCCCACGTGACCTTGACAGTATCGGATGATACACAGTCCAGGATGACTGTTTGGACACGATCACTTGAGAATTTTTTATTACTCTATATAATACTCTTGTGTTTTCAATAAGTTTCTAACTTTGCGAGTAATTTGCAATGAGGGACTTTATTGAAAGCTTTCTTCAAATCTAGGAATATTGCATCAACTGGAATATTACTTTCACTGGAGTTCATTATATTATGAACAAAGAGTGCGAGTTGAGTTTTGCAGGATCTACCTTTTCTGAAGCAGTGTTGGTTATTAATCAATAAATCTTGGCTATTGAGGTACCTCATTATGGAACTAAGTCATAAGTAACTAACTCATAAGCAAGAAAGCAGATGGAAGTCACAAAATCAGGTTGCAAGAATTAATCATCTAGTTTGAATACAACAAGTCTGTAGCCATGTGGCATTTAGATGTACATATGATTACTTTTTCACAGAGACCTTCAGTTTTTCTCTTCTTCTACCGGAAAGCATAGGCAAATTTAGCACAATCTTGATTTCCTAGTTCACACTTTCTCTAATTGCATTAATAGTATCTAAGCCTTAGAAGAGTAAATACTAGAGATTTCATTACAAATACGTATAAACCTACAATACAGCTAGGTAAAATAAATTTAATAAATTGTTCAACCATTAAAACATCATATGAGGGTGGTCTGAAAAGTTTCCAATCCAACAATAAACAAGACTTTTTTCTTCAAATTTAGTTTAACTTTTAAACATAAGTCTCCTTTTAAGCCGATACACTTTTGCCTCTAATTTTCTAACTATTTTAACCCTTCTAAATGATAGATGACATCTTTCTCCACAAAATAGGTTTATATGTGTGTAATAACCTCTCATCCAGTGAAAATCTGTCCTTTAGGCAAAACTTTTAGGTTAGGAGAGAGGGAAAAGTTGCTAGGAGCCAGGCCTCATGAATACATCAGTGCTCAACCAATTTGAAGGGCAATTTGTGAATTTTAGTCATGAAACTGCCAAAGTGTGAGCAGGTACACTCTTTTGACGGAGAAGCACTTTCTTCTTCTTTAAAAATTGTCATTTTTTGCAATTTCTGCATTCAGTTTATCTATTAATGATGCGTAATACCTTCCCATTATTTTTTTTGCCTTTTTGAAGATAATTGATGCCCATAATGCGATGACTACACCAAAAACAGTCACCATCACTTTCTATATCAATGGAACCATCTTTGCCTTTTTCGAAGCAAGCTCACTCTCTGCAGTCCACTGTTCATTTGTCCCTGGAGTGTAGTGATGAACCCAGTTTCATCTACAGTTATGAATTAAAGCATAAAATCTGCCCCACTTCACTTAAACAGCTCCAATAGGGCCTTGGAAGTGTTTATTAAAATTCTTTTCTTGTCTGAAGTGGGTAAACACCCAATACGTGGATATCTAACTCTTCTCAAATTCTCCAATCAATATATGATAAACACCTTCTTTTGACATTCCCATAGACTCAGCTATCCTTCTAACCAAAATTTGATGGTCATCCAGTACCAATTGGTGAACTTTTTCGATGTAATTGGTGGTTGCTGCAGTTTTCAGCGGTCTTGAATGCTCATCATCAGTAAAGCTGGTATGGCCACTTTTAAACTTAGCTGCCCAAAATTTCAAGGCAATGAATGGTGCTGCAGAGGGCCCATAGACGGCATCCAACTTGTCTTTGATTTGTTTAGGCATATTGGCTTTCAAAAACAAATATATAATGACAGCTCCATATTCAATTCAATTTTTTCCATTTTCACAAAAATTCTCACAACGACTCACTCAAACAACAACCGAGGATTGAAAAGGATTGAACGTTTGGTGAGGACCTTTCAAAGCATTCGCAAAGACATTCCCCAACTTTTGTTGAAGAAAGCTGCCATCTTCATATTGAGGTGAGAAACATTTCAGACAACCCTCATATTCTTTGGTCACACACTGCAATTTAAAAAATGGACAGATTCTTTGACATCTCAGCCTTTAACTGCAGGAATCTTTGGCCCAACAATATTGCACAACTCTCAAGATAACAGTACGCAGTGGACTCTTACCAGTTTGGAGGTTTTAACTTGAACATACATTCAGCTGCCTGTATAGCTTTGGCGTAGTCCTCAGCCAGAACACTTATCTCAAAAAAAGTGGCTACATCCCAGTAGTCTTGAAGTGAAGAGAGGCTGCCTTTCTTTCCAATAAGATTGTTTAACACCATTCCTGGCAATAAAAGTCATAATGAAAGTTTCAATATTATTAACTGATTATTACAAACAGTAATAATTATAATTAGTGTTACAGTTTACAAGGTTGATTTACAAATAATTGTACTGATCCCTCAAAATTACAGACTTGTCTGAAGGTGTTAATTATGATTTGCACTTGTGCCATAGAAAAGATTTCATATGATTTATCAAAAACATTTTACTCACAACTTACTTGATTGTCAGGTAAATTAAGAGAACAAAAATATGAAAATTGTAATATAATTATAACAAAGATACAAAGCATCATAGTTTTAACAATAAGGTGGATTCAATATGAGAATACACAGTGGATTTACTCGGAGTATAAAGGCTAAACCTAAAATTTGTATAGTTCATTACTTGCTGTAAATAGAGGTTATATTTGTGACATTTATGGCTAATATTCATGTGCAGAAAAGAATACAGGTGATCTTTCATTTACACAATTTTACTAAATACACTCAAGTTTGAGGTGTACATAGTTTAAGATTTCTTTTAGTTATTAGGTAGTAATCATCAGACTGAAGATTAAATGGAAGGAAAAAGTATGGAATCAGGAAGTAAATATAGGGAAGAGGAAAGCAATAGAGCTGTTTGATTAAAAGTGCAAGCATAGAATTTTCCTCAGTATCCTACTTTGTCCCAAATCCTTGAAATACAAATTGCAGTTATTGTAAAGTTTACACTGTATTTCCTTGTGCCTCATTTTTCAATAAAACCAAGAAATCCTAACTGCATTAGATTCATAATGAATAAGAATTACTTAATTTTTCCACACAATCTTTTATTTTAACTAAGTAAAAATAAAAGATTGTGTGGAAAAATTAAGTAATTCTTATTCATTATGAATCGTTTCCACAAAGTGACGGCGGATACTATACAGTGCATTAGATCCCTTTTGACATTTAATTAATACCCATTTGAAAAGCCATAAAAATTGAACATACAAGGTCTGTCCCAAAAGTAGTATGACATTTTTCCACAGACAGATGGACGGATGGGTGGGCAGCAGTTTCTCTGCCTGGGTTCGAGGGATGGGAGTCTCAGCAAAGGTTGGAGGCCAGTGGTAGTTAGCTCCCAGTCTTTGCAGAGTGTGGATCATTCTTTGGTCAAACATCTATAACGTGACCTTGTTACATTCTGCTATGAACCGCCATTAAATTTTGCATGAAACTGGGCAAAACCAAGAAAGGGACTCTTGACACGCTCAAGGCAGCTTATGGTGATATCACCATGGGTAGATCGGGTGTTTTTGAGAGAGACAAGTTGTCTTGAGAGGATAGAGGAAATGTTGCAGATGCCAGGCATTCAGGACACTGCCCTTCAACCTAAAACAGGGATGAAAATCTTGCAAGAGTGAAGGTTTTGTTGATAAGAGGTCGCAGATTAAGTATTTGCATGGTTTCTGATGAACTTGGCATCCCTAAAAGTGATGTGTATCAACTTGTGAGAGAAAACATGGGCATGAGAAAGGTGTGTGCGAAGTTGGTGTTGCGAGTGCTCTCGGATGAAAAAAAAGGAAACTCACATGTGAATCTACCCAGAGCTTCTCAACCATGCTTCAGCCACCCTTAAGTCCTGACATTGCCCCAGCAAACTTATTCCTCTTCCCCCACCTCAAATGTGCTGAAAGGATGTCACCAGGGCTTGGTGGAAGCGTGACAACAGGCGGTGATGAATGAATGAATTCCGCCAAGCTATGTCATCCACCATTGCAATATCATAAAACTTGTGTTTAGTTAGAAGAACTCAAATGTCTTACCACAATTTGTACCCTGGATCCCTCCACAAGCAGGATTGTCAAATCATTGGGGTAAGGACATTGATCTAAGATTTTGGAAGCAGTTTGGTCTAACATCTTCCCAAAAGCACAATGAATAAGCCTTGGATTCACTTACCAATGTGTTGAAGTTCTTCAGATTTAGAAAATTCACTGCCAGCTATGACCAACAAAGTGGCTAGATTAATACCAGCATACTCATTGGGCTGCACATCAAAGCCTTTCCTGTACCAATGGATGGCATTCTGCAAACTTTCTCGGTCTTCGTGCAGTGATTCCACGAACTTGTCCTTGTAAATGCGTCCACAGAGACACAACATGTCTGGCACATGGTTCTCCTTCTTCTCTAAGGCCTTCGTGATCACCTGGACTGCTCTTTCCCTGTCCCCCTCAATATTTCGCCTGATGACAACATTCAAATGAGGAGTGAATCAGACAAACAACAACCTTCAACACTGATGAAATAACAATATCAGAGTACTACATTTCCTCTAACCATATTAACTCTTGATATTCTTACAAAGGCACATATATAACTATATTACAATACTTCTTGACTTAAAAAATGGATTTCACATTCTACAATGACGAATAAAAAGCCTTCCCATAACCTCTTAACAGATAAATTTAAGCCATATGCTATACTGCTACGCCACTAAAGTAAAAATCACCATATCCAGTTATAAAATGCATTTGCATTGAAAAATGCCATGGCATGGATGCAAAAAACTAATTAAATTTTGTTAATGAAGGGAAACATAAACAATATTCAAATGCATAAAAATAAAGGCAGAAATCTAACGCACAACTTTAGAGATGATTATAAGGTCAAGGGTTAAACTTAATTAATGAGTATTATATGCATTGAGATTTGCCAACAAAATGATTCTCACATTTCCCAAAATAATATCCATTAGAGGAAAGAATTCTGTTTTGTAATGGACATTCAATAAAAAATGCCAAGACTTAAGTGGACGGTACTAGAACATTTAAAAACTGAAACCATCATAAGGTGGCCAGCAATTAAATGGTTTCTAAGTGCATGTTTTCAAAGATAAATATTAATTTTTTTTTAAGTTTTGCTCAACCATTTTCACAACCTTCCTTCCTGAATGTCATTCAATAAGCACTGCTCAATTTGCATGCACACATATTTTAGCATTTTCCCATAAGCCTTCATGGCTAGATAATCAACTTTGCTGAAATTGCTTAAAACAAATAGAGGCTCACCTAAATAAAATCCTTACTGTCGAAAGATTACCTTGCATGAGGCCCACATGAGAGTTTTGATTATCTAAATGAATATTAACTTTCCCATGACACCTATTAGCATTGTTTATTACCAGCAATCAGAAAATACATACATAAAATAGCTAGCAATGTATATTCATAACCCTTTTCAATAAGAAGCCACCATGACGCAGTTAGGAATTCAAATTTCATTTAAGATTTACCATTGAAAAAAAGAATGATACAAGACAGTTTTAGTAATTGAAGAAGGTGGCCAATAGCTGAGATTATTTGCGTAACTAGGGAGATTAGTGGGAGTCATTTGTAGGTAGCAATAGGATTTTCAGGGAAGGTCGAGGAAAAATTCAGCATTGCATAAGCCTCGTTTATGCAAAGAACACCAAGTGGTCCATGATTTAATGTCGGATCACATGGTTGACATACTCCTCTTGATGTGCTCTCCACAATGCATTCCAAATAGGAATCAGGATACCACTGAAAAATCTGCCATCATTGGGATTCGTATCCATTTCCCCAGGTGGGAAGTCAGATACAATAGCTAGAGCACCAAACCACACCCAATGACTTGAACAGCTTTTTATAAACTGGGAAAGATCCATCTCTACTTGAAAATTTCCTTGGAAGAAGGGAAGTGGCGAGCAGGACATAAACTATGAAATAGAGGGTTCAGTGCTAACTACAGCCGATCAAGTTAAATATCTGGCGGCAGTTCCATCACCATGCCTTCCATGGAGACTACACATCAGAAAAATATGCACATCTGCTTTAAAGAGATTCGACTTCATTAAATGGGTGGTGAGGAAATATAATGTGAATGTAAAAGAGGTGTTATTTTGCTCTAGTTTGGCCTCATTTGGAACATTTTGAACAAGTATTTGGGATCCTCGGGAGAAAGTATTGCTAAAAGAATTAGATTCAGCCAAGAGAAAATTACAATTACTATAGGAAGAGGAGTGTGAGAGGCCTTTTAGGGTCAATAGGTTGGGAGCCACTTGAGATGCAAACAGAACAAGCAAGACTGAGACTTTTGGAGAGGTTCAGAACAAAGGAGTTCAGCAATTAAACTAAAGGAATTATTATGGCCCCACACTACTTAGGTACATCAGACCACAAAGAGAAGATAAGGGAAATGGATGTTGAAGAATTTGCTCCTTTAGTAGTTTAAAGTACCAGGATAATTTGAAAAGTTCTCGGAACGCAATAGAAATAAACGACTTACCTCAATGAAACTTTTTTTATATTTTAATGTGGTCTCCCTGTACACTAATGCGCTTGGTCCAGCTATGTTCCAATGTCTTGATCCCATTTCGAAAATTATATTCCTTCAGGCCAGCAAAATACCTATCTATTTTGGCTGTTAGTTCTTTGTTTGAAGAGAATCTCCATCCACTGAGGAAAATATGGAGCTTGGGGAAGAGGTAAATTTGATGGAGCCAAATCAGGTGAATAAGGTGGGGTGGCAACAATTCATATCTTAGCTCATGTACTTTTGCCATGGCAATAACACTTGTGTGTGTGGGCGTGCATTGTCTTGATGAAAGATGACTTTCTTCCTTGACAAACCTCACCTTTCTAAGAGTATCTTTTGCTGTAGTTGGTCCAGGAGGCTAACATAGTATTGTTCAGTAATTCTTTCAGGAGTGGGAAGATAATCTATCTGCAGAATCCATTTCGGATCCCAGAAAACTGAAGCCATCAACTTTTTGGCCAACATAATGTCTCTGCTTTCTTTGGTGGTCGTGAATCAAAATGTTTCCAGTGCTTTGACAGCTGTTTTGTCTCCAGGGTATAGTAGTGGACCAAAGTTTCATCTGTGGTCACAAACCAGTACAGAAAATCTTATTAGTTGCTCTTAAATGGGTCAAACATTGTTTGGAAATTTCCATTCTGATGCTTTTGTGATCCTGCATCAAGAGTCACGGCACCCATCTAGTAAATAATGTTTCTATACGGAATGTCCAATTCCACAGTTACAATGTGATATGCCCTTTCAAATGACATTCCTACAGCTTCAGCGATTTCTCCCACTTTCAGTCGGTGGTCCTCCATGACCATTTTATGCACCTTTGCAAGCATTTCTTGGGCAGTGGCATATTTAGGCAGACCACTACACGGATTATCACCTAACCTGTGCCGACCAAAGTTAAACTTGTTTGTCCACTTGGCAACTATGAAGGAGCAGAGTCCCCTGTCAGAGTGTTCTGAAAGTCAACATGAATTTCCTTTGCTTTCATACCTATAAGTATTTAATCACGGCTCAAATGTCAAATTTTTCCATCTTTACAAATCACTACACAGGAACAATAGCAGAGAGGCAGGGTCTCTTCCCAGAGCACTGATGTGTTATGTGTTTACTCATAAAGGATTATCTATTACTACGCGGGATACTCATGCTAGTGCTGCCATCTGTTGGTGATTCTAAGAACCCACAAACTACCCTCGTGGACAGATGGTGGTATAATGAAAATTCTACATAGTACAGTCATATTCCAGGATAAGATTCCAGCCTGGGAATCATTATCTGCAGATTTACATTCTTACACAGTGCTGGGCATAGTATTGAATTGAGTTCATAGTATTATTACTCCCAATATCCTTATCAAGGGCACCAAAACTCAGAACTATTTTTACTTGATTAACCAAAAAGAATATATTTATTATTTGAAGATATCATTCAGATAAGAAAAATTTTAAGTGATATTGCCGGTTGAGTCTACACACATTTTTAGTTTGCTTAATCTTCTGAATGATGGTGACTATTATATATGGTATTCTACAATTTAAGGCAGGTATGGGATGGACACAGACTGAACACTACCATATTTCTTAGCCTCACATAACAAGAGAAAAATTGACATCAAATGCTACAATAACTTGCTCATCAATTCTGCATAATTTCTTCTCTTCACCTCTCCTCATTCCATCCAATATTGCTATCCAATTTCCACCCCTTCTCCTGTTTTTACCTCAATTAACATTACTCTATCACTCACTTACTCTTATATTTACAATGATTCTTTCGACCTTTTTGTTCAAAATTATTGCCACCCCTCGAACAGCCTTAAAATATAATAAAATCCCACATCTGTACTTTTCAAGAAGGCCCAGAATAAAGTGTAAAATGAGGGAAGATTCAAATAGCAGGAAACGGAGAATTTTCACTATTGAAAACTTCTTTTTTCATCTTGTCTTTCCATTTTCAAGAAGGATAATTTTTAAACTGCCAATTGAGGAAAATTAAGCAAATGAGAATATGAGCTACCTTGCTGTTTCACTGTTGCAAACAGCTGTCCTAATTCACAATTGTTTGAATACAATGACATTATTTTAGACTCAATGTAGTTTTGGTTCTATGAAGCGTGTTTCATTACTTTTTAATGTTCAGGAGCCAATCGCTGTTATATCTGTTGAGTCGAAACAGTGCAAATGATCCCAGTTGTCACGTCATCAGTTCTTGTGTATTTCACACTTCATCAACACTGGTTCAAAGCCATTTTATTTCTCATTATTTCAACTTTTGTGCGATATGAATGGTCTTCCTCAGGTGTTCTTGCATAAATGACGTTGCTATCTCCTAGTCAGACAATGTATTCATTTCATTGCATGAATCTTTTCCTGGGGGGCTGAGATTATGAGTTCAAGTAGTTCACATTTCCATCACTAGTGCTCGCCATAGTCATATTCTTTGCTAAAACGGTTTACAAAGCTGTTCTCTCCCATCGTTTTTAGATGTTTTTGAACAAAATACAGTTTTAAAAAGTTTAATACAAAGGCTGATGCATATTTGTAATTGTTTTAGAATTGAAATTTTTTCCAATTTAGCACATAGGGATAGAAATTGCAGGTAAATTGAAAATAAATTGTGTAAATATGGGGTTATAAATACATTGGAAAATACGAAATTGTATTGGAAGTGATAAAAATGTAGTAAATTAAGACAATACAGGGTTAAGAAATACAGTGATGTGAAATCACAAGTAGAGTGATAAGCAAAATACAGGGTTGGATCGAATCTTGGAAAATCAAACTGGTGATCCAAAAAAAAATAGTGATGAATGTTTCATTAAATCTGTACACCTCAATAGGAATTCCAAAAGGGATGACATCAGTAGCAGTTCAGTCGAATTGAAAATTAATCATTCCCATGCATCAAATTAAGTTAAAAACAAGAAAATGTTCTCTTGACAATCAAATATCAGAAGAACAAAATAAAACCTTAGTAATAAAACCTTACCCACAAAAATACATGCAAACAAATAATGCCATGCTCATTATTAGCAATGTTCTTATTCCTTCTTTTGAACTATCAATTAACACTTCACCTTAATATTATCAATTTATTTTAATAAAATATATTATTGTAAAATACTAAAAGCAGTGGCTTAAATCATTAACAGATACACAAAGCAATGAGTGTCAGCAAACTGCATGCAACTGCGTATCTGCCAAAGAGCACGCATTAAACACCAATCACCCTGAACAGATATTATGGAACATTTATAAGCTGATCGAAAATTAAAATTCATGGTTGATTTTTTAAATGATATTGCTGCAATTCTATCACAACAGACATAAAAAATACTTCTACAATTCTGAAGGTATAGTTATAAGGAATTTAGGTATTAAGCGGATAAAATGATACTTTGTAATTCCACAGATTTATTTCACAAACACACGACCCGGGTTTCGACGTACAACGTCATCTTCAGGTGCAGACATACAGGCGACCAACGTATATATACCCTCAGACCGGGGGGAGGAGGGAGGAAAATGGGGGGAAGGTAAGATAGAAAAAGGGGGGGGGCGGGGAGGAGGATGGTGGGGGAGGGGGTTGGGCAAGGCGCGCTTGTGGGTGGAGAGTCAGGCAGAATAGAATGAGTGGGTAATGGAGGGCCGTGGGAGAGGGAGGGGAGGAGTCCCTACCGGATTATCCCTTTACTGAGAGTCCCCAGTGGGGGGGGAGGTTGTGGAATACCTAAAAATTCCACAACCTCCCCCCCCGCTGGGGACTCCCAGTAAAGGGATAATCCGGTAGGGACTCCTCCCCTCCCTCTCCCACGGCCCTCCATTACCCACTCATTCTATTCCGCCTGACTCTCCACCCACAAGCGCGCCTTGCCCAACCCCCTCCCCTACCATCCTCCTCCCCGGCCCCCCCCCCCTTTTTCTATCTTACCTTCCCCCCATTTTCCTCCCCCCTCCCCCCGGTCTGTGGGTATATATACGTTGGTCGCCTGTATGTCTGCACCTGAAGATGACGTTGTACGTCGAAACCCGGGTCGTGTGTTTGTGAAATAAATCTGTGGAATTACAAAGTATCATTTTATCCGCTTAGTATGAACCGATTCCATAAAATAACGCCTGAAACCATCGATTGAATTTAGGTATCTTTATTTGTTAAAAGATTACTTAAAGTTATCACTTAAAGTTGTTTTAGAAATTGATATAATGCAAAGGAAATTAAAATTAGACAAACCTATTTAGTGCAAATGCATACAAATATCTAATTGCAGGAGTATTAATATAGTTCTTCTTGTTTGGAATTGTCCTGAGATCGTCCACTAATTGCACCATGGCATCATAGTCCTAAATGAAACATAATCAAATCATTAGAAAAAGCAGTTTTTTACACTATACAAAAGATTAATAATAACTTATAGAGTAGGAAATCACTTAGTCGTAAAAGTGACTTGATTTTGAATGCTAATGAAAGTACTGCACACTGTAGATCCATCAAATTATGACCTTTATTTAGTTTGGTTATCATTCATAACATACATTTACAGTTCTAAATATTGTAACTATAAATATGAACTCAAAACAAACACTTTATCATTATCATTAGCAGTAGTCTACCGATTTTGGCCAGGTATTTGATGGACCTTGGGTCTACATACTACTTTCCTTCTATACACTACCCAACATGGGAGAAAATTTCCTTTGACCCCATACTACATATTTCAACAACTCATTATTTTGCTCTAAGACTTCCTCATTTCCTTAATTTCACCCATAATCCCTTCCCTTTCCCTTCCTCTATCTCGTGTTCACAAGATCCTCCCCTCTCATCAAAGGGCTCCGCATCCCATTACTCTCAGCATTTCCTTCACTCACTTGTCCTCCCTCTTTCAATTTTTTCCAACCATCTTCTTTTTTCCCCTACCATGCATGGAACATCATTCGTTTTCCTATTTGTATATTTTATTTTTTCCATTCTTTTACAAACTCACATTTAAAAAGCCTTGTACTTATGCTTAACTTACCTCGACTAGCATTATTCCCACCCTCAGTCAAGAGATAGTGAACACTGATGAGCACTTTGAGAGGTCAGTGTGATCGGTAAGGAATGAGAATAAATTCAAGCAAGAGAAGCAACAGAAAAGGCTATGCAATTTTCAAGAAAAGCGAAAGCTAAGTTAAATGTCAAAATAGGAGCTTATAAAATTGAACAGGTGGAACAGTTTACCTATCTCAGTGTGCTTTGGACCAAAATAGTCTTGAGTTGGGACATAAGAAGAAGAAATGCAAACAGCAAGAAGCTTTCACAAGGCAGAGGGTATTGATGATAGGGACGTTGAAAAAGGATGTTAAGAAAAGGATGTTAGGAAAATGGTGCATAGTTATGTATGGTGCGGAAATAAGGTCACTGAAGCAGGAGGATAGCTGTAGTAGATTAAAGGCATTTGAAATACGGGTGAGGAGAAGTATGGGGACCTTGAAGTGGATAGAAGAAAAACAAATGAGGGAGTGTCAGGTATGGTGGGTGAGGAGAGGGAATTGTTGGGAGACATCATAAGGAGGCATGAAAAATGGGTGAAAAGCATATTGATCAGTAGTGGGATGTTGAAGACTGTAATAGGGGGAGAAAGTTAGGCAAACGAGGAAAGGGCACGAACAGGATAGGGATGCTGGACGGGATGAAGGGAGGAAAGAAGTACACAGAGATGAAAAGGGGCATGCTGCAGAGTAGGATGTTGAGTGGTGTTTTGTTAAGAGAAACAAGGAAATTGTCACAGTAGCATTTGATTTGATTGTGTCCATCCGAAACCTATCTCAACAAGTCAAAAAAGACAGTGGCTCAGTACATATATCATCATGTGATAGAGTGCACTTAAAAATATATGAGGTGTATTCAAAACATAACGAGAATTTTTTCATTTCGTGGGCTTGGAGAGTGCGATTGTCAAACTTTTTTTATCATGTTGGTATACATGCCCCTGAAGTATGATAAAACTTTCAGCTGTTTTCATTGTGGACTTTGTCTGTGACAGCCACTAAGGTTTAACATGTTTTATGAGCTCGGCGATTTTCATTTGTTAAAAGAAATGGATCAAAGACTTTATATCAAATTTTGCACAAAAAATTAAATAAAGTGTGTGAAATGTTAACAAACACGTATGGTTAAGGCTGCTATGAGTAAAAAAAGAGTTTATGAGTGGTATAAGCATTTCCAAGAAGGCCAAGAGGACCTTGAAGATGACGAATGCCCTGTTTGCCCCAGCACATCAACAATCGATGAAAGTGTGGAAAAAGTGAAAGAAATGGTTGTGAACGATCGCTGAGTCACAATTAGAGAGGTTGCTGATGATGTTGGCAAATTGATTGGATCATGTCACGACATTTTTTCCACTTTTTTGGGTATGAAACGCGTGGCAGCAAAATTCGTTCCAGAATTGTTGAATTTTGAACAAAAACAGCGGCGAATGGAAGTTGCTCAGGAGTCACTAAATGAAGTAAACGATGATGCAGAATTACTGAAACATATTATAACAGGTGACGAAACATGGGTATATGGATATGATGTTGAAACTAAGGCTCAATCATCCCAGTGGAGGCATTCTGGCTCGACAAGTGCGGTCGAAGCAGGTCGAAGATTATGCTCAATGTGTTCTTCGATTTTAATGGCATAAAGCATCATGAATTCCTGCCGCCAGGTCAAACGGTCAATAAGAAGTACAAAGTACAAGTTCAACGCCGTTTGCCTAAAGCAATGTGAAAAAAACATTTCATTGTTTGTTTGTGAATTTTGGGCCAAAAACAATACCGTAATGATGCCCCAGCCTCCATATTCACCAGATATGGCTCTGTATGACTTTTCCCTATTTCCAAAAATTAAGAGAACCTTGAAGGGCCATCATTTTACAGTCTAAAAGCGCATCACTTAAAGAACTAAAGGCTATCTCAAAGATCGAGTTTGAGAAGTGTTTCGGGGATTGGAAAAAGCGCTGGCACAAGTGCATAATCTCCAATGGGGACTACTTTGAAGTGTGACAACATCAATGTATAAGAATAAATAAATATTATTGTCTAATTAAAATTCTCATTATTTTTTTAACACACCTCGTAGGTTCTGACAAAGGTTATTAAAATTGTATTAAGGTTTTGGTGAAATCTCATTAATTGAGGATTCTATTCAATTAGCCCAGAATATTTTTCGTAGTAATAGAAAAAAAAAAGGAAACTGTAAGTAAAAAATAAGTGGATTTTGTCTACTCATGACATTATTAACTATAAGACCAATGTATAATGTTAACAATCAGTTTTTTGCAAAGATGGAATGCATTAATATATATCACAACCACCACCATAGAAATCAAATTGAAGGTCAGTCGGATAGGCAAGAGTAGAGCTCACCCAGTACTAACCCCGACGGCATAGGATATTCACATACCAGGGAGTTAAGGGGGGCAGATCCTTATTCCCTGTGCCGCCTATGGTTTCTCAGGAAGATCCGTAACTCGTAAAATCACCCAGTTTGGGTCCTGAGGGTGCCCATAGGCATACCCAGGAATCAAACATGGGTCCTCTGGTCAATAGTCTAATCCTCTACCCTTGGACTACCACACCTTATACTGATAGAATGTGTACAAATTATTATTCGTGACACATTACAGCAGTGAAAATGACCACTTCAGCACTTTTGGTAAAATTATAAAATACGGGGTCAGTTAAAAAAGAATCATGACTTTTGTGTTTTTTCAAAAATTACCTATTTATTCATGCATATCTATTTTGTCCCCATCAAAGAAATCCTCATTAGATATCATACACTTGTGCAATGTTTTTTCCAATCCTTGAAGCACTTCAAAAAATCGTTTTTAGTGATCTTGTTCAGCTCCTTCTTTGATGAAATCTTTATCTCATCAATTGTAGCATAGCGTCCTCCTTTCCTGGGCCTCCTAAAAATGTATCAAATAATCTATATTTCATGGGCCTCTGTAGTTTCGAGAACAAGAAAAAGTCCCTGAGGGCCAGATCTGAGGAATATGGTGGCTGCAGCATCATTAATGTGTTTTTTTTGGCCAAAATTTCACGCACAAGTAACAATGTGTGAGCAGGGGCGTTATCATAGTGCAGAAGCCAATTTTTGTTCTTCCACAAATCCGGGCGTTTGTGGCAGATTGCTTCGCGCAAATTGCACATAACTTGCAGGTAATATTCTTATATACCGTTTTACCCTGTGGCAAGAACTCATGATGCACCACGCCCCTACAATCAAAGAAACCTGTAAGCAAAACTTTCATATTCGACCAAACTTGGTGGGTTTTTTATGGTCTTGGCTCATGCTACAGTTTCCATTTGGATCATTGAGCTTTAGTTTCCACGTCACAACCATAAACCCATGATTCGTCACCAGTTATGACCCACTGGAGCAAATTTGGGTCGTCATGGACAGAGGCCAACACCTCATTAGCAATGTTAATGCGTTGCTGTCTTTTGTCAAAATTGACCAATTTTGGTACGAATTTTGCGGCGACCCTTGTCATGCCCAAATCATTGGTCAAAATCGAATGGCACGAGTCAGTCGATATGTTTAGGTCCTCAGCAACTTTTCTGATGGTGATTCAATGATTGTCCAACACTATTTTCTTCACATCATCAATGTTTTCATCGATTGTTGACGAGTTCAGGCATCTGGTAGGCTCTTTGTCGTTCACATCTTCTCGGCCCTCTGAGAACACTTTGTACCACCGATAAACATTTATTCGGTCCAAAGTAGCTTCTCCATATGCCACAGTCAACACTCAGAATGCATCTGCACACCTCATTTCGTTTTTCACACAAAATTTGATACAAATTCTTTGATCCATTTTTTGGAATAGGCAAAAATTAAAAGACAAGCCAAAGCACATTCAAGCAGAACAGCTGTCAACAATTAACTGAGCATTCAAAATGGCCGACCTTTTCGGCATAAGTGAGAGGCATAAGTACCAACATATCGCCACAAAAAAATCAAAAATACATTACCTGCCAAAATTCAAATTTCTCAATAATTTTTGAACAGACCTCATATTTCATTAAATGATAAACCAAGAAACTTTTTAAAATATGCATTGAGGACTAAAAATTATTAATGGTTCTGAAATATCAAATATTTTTATGAGTTAGGTGTGGGAGAGGAGATGAGTTTCAAAAACAGCCAAAATTATCCCTGCGGAACTTATACTATTGAAAGTAATTTTATTTTGGGCTCATCATCCATACGGTATATTGCATTAACATTTAAAAATCATATGGATTGCTTATGCTAAGTTGCTACCATTCCTTGTCAGCAGTATGGATTGTAATCCAAATATGCAATTTTTTCTACAATAAGGTGCATTCATTCCATATTGTACTAGTTAATAGTTTCACTTCCATCCTGCCATGTCGTAAGTTAATGATAATTACTGGCCCTTTTTTCATCAACATCTCCACTTATGGCTTGCCAACTTTATCATTATTCACGGATATCATAATAACAAAACCACCCTGGGTAATGTGCTAAAGGGGTTTTTAAACTTCTCAAATTATAAAGAAGGTATCATGAGGGAAAACCTCTGAACTAACAAGGATTGGACCTTAACACCTCTAAATTTCTGATCAAGTCACATCGCAAAGTCATCTGTCCAATGCCTCCAATTGTAAAAACTCAATCACCATCAACTTATCATTGACAAACTATTAGGATAACTCTTCATGCATAAGCCCTTTGTAACCCAAAGATATTTTGTTTACAGCAGATGGTTCACAGGTTTAGAATTATACCTTCACTTACAATTCCTAAGATTTCCTTCACATGCAACTGCATGGAAATTTTATCCTTCTCTACATATTTACAAGAAATGTCATAAGTAAACACATCTCAGAATTAACATACAATTATTCCATCTCAAAATTGTCTCTCGAACATGGAAGAATGGCAGATTTACAGCTGAGCAAATAAAGTTTGAGAAGTTAAGGTTAACTCAATTGATCAGATGACCATTAGAAATAAATTTAAGTTTTTTCTTAGCTCAAACTTAACCAGCAACGTAATATGACCATGCTAAGATTTTTGTAAAAAAATGTTTATGTAGCACAGCTGCAAATGATATTCTGTACTTACTTGTATCTCTCGAAATGATATTAAGACATTGAGCACGACATCACCAGACAGCACATTTGGATCATCCAGCCTCTTTCTCATATTGTGCAAGACGTTTGCCAGTTCTTCACCTGAATACATTTCCCTTGCCTTGCGGAGGTCCGATAAGAACTTCTCCTTCATGTGGGCTCTTGAGAATACAATGTAAGAGTTTGAATATCTTACACATCAAAATATGATCAATGGAATGTAGTGAAAACATGAGATTTCATTCCATTACATTATGAACTTATTAAAATAATAATTGAATGACAAAACCATTTTTAAAATTATTTATTATCCTTTATTCATTAATCCTTTATTCATGGAATGGTAGAAAAATTTTTAGTTTTCCAAATTAATCATAACAAGGCAATGAAAAATGCTGTCATGTTCCAGAGGTGGAACACATTCAGTGACATAAAATATAATCAAAGAAATAATTATGGAAAGTTTTAATTATATCTTCAAACTACTTAAATGGGAAACAATTGAGACAGCACATCATTCACAAGGGAGTGATTAAACGTTCTACTACCTTGAACAAAAAGTTCCCGGAATAACCACCGTGTGGCGCTCCCATCGTTCCGATTTGAGTTCTGTTTTTTTTGTTAAATTGGTACATCTGTTGTTGATATTCCCTTTAAATCTTAGTGTCACAACTTGACATTTGCAAAAGTTACGTAGCCAAGAGTACATCTATCTCTGTGTGTGTTGGCGATTTTTTACAATTGCAGAAATGGATTTAAATTTGCAACAACGAACTTGTATTAAATTTTGTGTAAAAAACGGATTTAGTGGCGCACGGATGTTGGAAATGTTGGAAAAGTGTTTCGGCAACGATTCTCTAAAAAAAACGGTCGTTTACCAGTGGCACGAGCGGTTCAGAAGTGGTCGGGAGTCAATCAAAGATGATGAACGCAGTGGCAGACCATCGACATCGAACGTCGGTGAAAAAATTGATAAAGTAAAAGAAATGTTGGTCAATAACCGCAAATTAACCATCAGAGAAATAGCGGAGGACTTGAACATTGCCTATGGATCCACCCAAGACATTGTGGTTAATGATTTGGGTTTCCGTTGTGTAGCAGCAAAGTTGGTGCCAAAAGACCTCAATTTCATGCAAAAAAGAGACCGTCGCAAAAGACATGATTTGCGAGGCTGAATCCGATCCCACATTCATCAAAAGGATCATTACTGGAGACGAGACGTGGGTTTATGAGTACGACACGCAATCCAGACATCAGGCAAGTGAATGGCGTTCACCAAATGAGCCGAGACCAAAAAAACCACGTCGTTTTCAGTCAAAAAAGAAGGCAATGCTGACGGTTTTCATGGATTACAACGGTGTAGTGCATCATGAATTTTTGCCAGAAGGCCAGACAGTAAACAAAGAGTATTATTTGGGCGTTATGAGACGTTTGCGTGAAGCAATTCGCTGAAAGAGACCAGAAATCGTCGCACAGTGCGTCGAGACCGTCGCACAGTGCTATCATTATTCGTAATTTTTTGACGAAAAATGCAACAAATACCATCCAACAGCCACCGAATTCACCTGATTTGGCTCCCTGTGACTTCTTTCTGTTCAATCGAGTTAAAAAACCATTACGGGGAATGCGTTTTAGCAGCCGAGAGGAAGTAATGGAAAAATCGCAGGAAGCACTGATGGATATACCGAAAACCGAATATAAAAAATGTTTCGAGGATTGGATCAAGCGCTGGCATAAGTGTGTTGCAGTCGATGGGGATTACTTTGAAGGGGACAATATAGATTTAGATGAATAAACTTGTATTTTTAATTTTCTGAATAAATTCCGGGAACTTTTTGATCAAGGTAGTATAACCCCACTGTAGCCTCCCTTATATGATAATTAAACAAGAACTGCATACTATGGCACCAATACTAATTTCCCACTTTGAGATGTCTCCCCCATCCCAGAGTTGAATGGGTTTAATTTTTCAGAAACAAACACTGCAGATAAAAGCATCATCTTTCCCAAGCATTGAATTTTCAAAGATGCAAGCAAAAGGAAAGAAATAAATAAATTGCAAAATCAGTCTTGTATACTCATTATTCACACATAAAAATCATGTTGATTGACTGCAGATGGCTGACTATCTTGTATACTGCTTTGAAGGTTATTATCTTGGTAATACCAGTAATAGTTGAAATCTATGATGAAATGTGACACATAATTGCATTAATTTTTATGTAAAACAAAAAAACGGTGATTCTAAAACATGTATTTTTTTGCCTCTTATATCAACTCAGCTAGGTAACTAATTGATCTAAATAAAACTAAACAGTATTAACATTGTAAAAAGGTTGTCCAAAGCTTCTCTAGTGACCCAAATATCTCCCAACCCTTGGCTATCATAGAAGTATCAGAATCTAATGCAGCATAGGATGCGAAAACTGCACATGAAATAAACAGTACTGTGGAACCTCGCTTACCGAGCACTTGGCACAGCGAATAATTTGCATAACGAGCAAAATAATTGGTCTTGTTGCTTAGGAAGCCACTTTTTGAATTATGAGTGATGAGGAAAGGGGAATTCTCGGATTCATTGCAGGCCTGCCATTGCAGTTTGTTTCTAGGACTCGTTTCGCTAGCATCTTAGCAGCCCTAGTGACCACACATTTTTCCAAACTTGTGTTCAAACATATTATTAGCGATGGTATTTGTGCAAAGTTTAATAGCATTTTGTTATTAGTTTTAAAATTGAGCCTAAAGAAAACATATTTATTTATTTAGCCTTAGTCTGAAAACAGCACTTTTTGGCCTTTACATCGGACGGTTTACAGTGAAAACAATGGAGACGATTACAAACAGCCAAGCCCTAGGTGGAGGAAGACCCACCCAGGTGGGATTCGAACCTGTGACCCTTGGATTGGCAGATGAGGATGTTACCTCGCATCTACCGAGACCAGCAAAAACATTGCGGAGGTGCTGGAATACCGTCAGAAAGAAGCCATATGAGAATAAAAATATCAGTAAAAATGAAAAGTAACATTATTGAAAATTGGAAACAATGTGTGAGTGTGACTGACCTAGTATGCACATCAACAATTGTTTGACATCAACGATTGGCTTTTTCTTCAAGAACATGGACAAGACTAAGGAGATAGATGCTTCCAAAGGAGTGCCAGGAGTATCTATGCAACTGTTATGTACTCTCAATGGTGTTGAAAGGTTGCCTCTCATATGCATAAATGAAAAGCAATTGCCATGTGACACCATTAATGAAAATATACATCATAAGTGAGAAGGGGAAAATGGTTTTCACCAATCCCGTTAGTAAAATGTCAGGAGCATCAATGGCCAAACAAGTATTTAAGGTGAGCCATGTATGATTCAAGAAGTTAACGAGAAGAACCGCCATCATCGCAATGTGAGGCATGGTCAAGCAGCAATCTCAGAGCCAAAGGCAGCTTCATCAGTGATGTCAATAAGCTCATAGATTCTGAGGATTACCGGCCACAAGACATTTTTAAATGTGACGAGACAGTTTTCTCATGGTCCATCGTCCGAACAAGACAGTGGTGATGTGTGCCATAAATTTATTTAACAATCATTCCAAGTGGCATTTTTACCAAATGTTGAAGAATTGGCAAGAACAAATGTCTGTAGACAGCTTTCTAGTAGAAAGGAATTAGGTAAGTACCATAACTAATTACCAATTTATTTTGATTGAGATTTGCTTTTACAAATCAAGTTCGCATTTCCAGTCACTTCATTTCACAATAGAAGAAAAGGTCCCACGATCCTAAACAATGTATACATAATGTTCTTTGAATAAACCTTGAGTATAATTTCTTTTTTTCTGAATGGACGCACCATCATATTTTACGTTAATTTATAATCAAATGCTTGTTTCACTAAACGAGTGCTTTGCTTTATGAGAAAGATAGTGGAATGGATTATGCTCATATTATTAGGTTCCACTGTAGTTTGTGTTTCACATTGAAGCTCCATAATAAAATCAATTCCCCTGAATTACACTGGAGATAACATTTTCCTCTCAGTTTCACTCTATTTTTCATCCCTGAATCCAACATCCTAGGGAGACATTGTAGCGGGCCAACACAATGGATGACGCCTTTCCTTCACAGACCCCCGACCCCTATCCCTTCATCCCACTTACTTGGACTGCACCTCAACATCCTGGAGTAATTTTTTGAGCTGAAGGGTCAGGTGCTGCTTGTTTGGATTCACTGGTCTCCCCTCCTCAGTGGGCACCACCCTTGGCGCCGTGCTCACGCAAGTGCCACACTCCATCACTCGGTAGGACACAAATGTATAGGAGCCACAAGAGAGCTGCAATGTTCGAAAGAAATAAATGATGGATCAGTCAACAGTGGGTTTTCCGCTCGTTCAAATATAAATGGTTTTTGGTGAATCAGATAAAGGGTCAACCGTTGAGCGATCATGTTACATTAAAAACACATTTGAGGAAGGCAATGGGAAACCACTTGCATTATTTACCCTACAAAACAATGATGTTTTTAAAATTCAATAAAATAAAACTACTGCTGTCAGAAATGATACATTAGTGGTAATCTAACATAAAATTCAATTAAATTACACTCCCATGAAAAGACTAAGCATAAATTATGCCAGTAAAAATTCCACAGAAAATAGCTCCCTTGTTAATATTTATTCAGGTGTGGATTTTTACAAAAATTATGCAATCACCAATCAACACATTTATCAATTATATCATAAAACAGGTGCATACCTTGACACGAAGTGTTGCTTCTGAGTCACAATCATGATAGAGCAAAATGTTTTCCTTCATCCCAAAACTTTCTCGCACCCCAAGATGGTACAACAGTGCACTCTGCTGCAACTGAATGGACAGATCCACCACAGCAACATCTGCATTGTAAAATGTGTCCAGCACATTGGTTTCTCCAAAATCCAATTTCTCAAACTGAAATTTAAGCACATTTGTGAGAATTTTCATGAAATACATCTTCAAAATTGGACACATGATCACATCTAAAGACCTCCTTTTAGGAAACCCCAAACTACAAAAGGCAATCATGAGAATGCCTCTACCAGGGTAGCTACACAAAACCAAATCAACTCTTAGTTTCATGCTAGAATGAATAGATATATATAGTATTTCCAAGGGTTCACGGAAAGGATAGATTGAGTTTCTTACAGCCTCTTTTTAGACTGACTACGTTAAATAATTTTTCCTGAAGCCATAAAGGGTTGAGATTGGTGAGGTGATTTACGGGGAATATCAATCCCCTACCATTGATCAGACACACATTCAAAACATAGTAAAACGTTCAAATTTACACAGGGGGGGCTGTTTTCCGAATAGGCTCACCACAAGGGTTGCTATTTATATTTTGAGCCAAATAATGAAAAGACAGTAATTTATTGTTGAAAATGGCTTTATTTTTTTGTTAAGTATTCTCCATGATAATCAATATACTTTAACATGAACTCAAACTAATTTTCATAACAATTTTTCCACTCCGACTGAGATACCTCCAAAACATGGTTTTTGAATGCATCAACAGCTTCTTCAGGCACCAAAAAACGTTGACCATGCAATTTATTCTTGAAAAATGGGAATATAAAGAATTCTTCCGGGAAAGAAGAGAAGTCAAGGTGCTAAATCAGGGCTGTATGGAGGATGACCCATGAATTCGACGTTTTGGCCAGTCCAATAGGAAGTTGTTTCATCCAATCTGTGAGAGTTTGCATTGCCATTTCAGAATTCACGGTTCTACGTTGCTCTAATGGTATGGTGGCCACATGTCCAGTTATTCCGAAGAAACGGGCAATCATTTGCTTTGATGTGCTTTGTGCACAAATCACTTTTGTCAGATTTGACTTGTCTTGGAAGACCCATACAGTGGATTGCTGTATTGTTTCGGGCCCATGCCCATATATCCAAGATTCGTCACCTGTGTAGATGTTATACGTGGGCAGTCCGATAAGTACTTAGCCTACAAAAGAAAAAATGAAAATTTTGGAAAAGTGGCGATTTATTTCTCAACATAGTCTCCTTTTAGCTCGATACACTTGACCCAGCGATGCTCCAACTTCTTTAAACCATCTGAAAAATACGTTTTCTGGAGGTCAGCAAAATAGGCCTCCGTGGCAGCAATAACCTCCTCATTTGACTCAAATTTCTGCCCAGCGAGTGCCTTTTTCAAGTTTGGAAACAAAAAGAAGTCACATGGGGCCAAATCTGGAGAATACGGTGCGTGGGGCAGCAATTCGTAGCCCAATTCGACCAATTTGGCCGTGGCGAAGGTGGAGGTGTGAGCCGGTGCGTTGTCATGGTGGAAGAGCACTTTTTTCTTCGCCAAATGGGGCCGTTTTTTCTGCAATTCGGCGTCGAATCGGCCCAATAATGCGGCATAGTAGAGCCCTGTGATCGTTTTGCCCTTCTCCAGGTAGTCGATGAAGATCACACCTTGCGAATCCCAGAAAACGGTGGCCATCACCTTTCCGGCCAATAGGACAGTCTTCGCCTTCTTCGGAGCAGGTTCGCCGGGTGAAGTCCACTGTTTAGACTGTTCCTTGGTCTCTGGTGTGTACCAGTGGATCCATGTTTCGTCGACGGTCACGAAACGACGCAGAAACTCCTTCGGATTGCGCTTAAACAGCGTCAAACACTGCTTTGAAGTGGTCTCACGGTTGCGCTTGTTGTCCGGGGTGAGCAAACGCGGCACCCATCGCGCCGACAGCTTTCTCATGCCCAAAATTTCATGCAGGATATGACCCACACGGTCTTTTGAGATGCCTACTGCCTCAGCCATCTCGCGCACCTTCAATCGGCGGTCTGCCAAAACGAGATCGTGGACTTTGTTCACGTTATCCTCCGTGGTAGCCAATTTCGGGCCACCTGGCCGTGGCTCATCAAAAACCGACGTGCGACCACGTTCAAACTCATTAAACCAATTTTTGACGGTCGCCATCGAAGGAGAAGAGTCACCGTACACAGCATCCAAGCGCTCTTTGATTTCGCTGCGCGATTTCCCTTCCAAAAACAAGAATCGAATCACCGACCGATATTGCTCTTTTTCCATTTTCCTAGAATCGGCGGGCACACCTGCTTCCACACGTGGTCAAAACAAAACTACCAGTCCGATTCGGCTGAAATTTCAACAATAGCCGTCTATAACAATGTCCTACACGATAGTAAATTGTTCTTGCGACAGTGGAGCCATCGGGCTGTGAGGCTAAGTACTTATCGGACTGCCCACGTACATAGCTTTTGGTGGACCACGATTGTATTACTTGAACATTTCTTTGCACCAATTGATACGAGATCTTTTTGAGCTTTTGTCAAATTATGCGGGACCCAACGCGAACAAATTTTTTTCACAGCTAAATGTTCATGCGTTATCTTATTGATGCTCATCACACTAATCCCCAAAGATGCTTCAATCTGACGAAATTTCACATGATGATCTTCCTTTATTACTTCTTGCACAACATCCAATGTTTTCTGTCACAACAACTGATTTTGGACGACCTTTACAACCTTTGTCATTGAGCAACAGTGGCCATGATGGAATTTGTTATACCTGCGTTTCACAGTGCCAAACGATGGGACTTCATCACCAAAAGTGGAAGTAAGTTGATCGATGTACTCCTGTCTTGATAATCCACGGCGAAAGTCATAAAATATCATCGCACAACAGTGTTCACGAGTGAACTCCATTTTTCCTCTTAGACAACATTTTTTAGTCAATGTAAACAACACAAGTTTTGATCAAATGACAAAGTGATCTGAAGAAATTTAGTGTTAAAAGGGTCACACTTTCAGATGGCCATGTCAGATGGCGCCTAAAGCACTTAGTGTTGTCAAGACTCAAAATATTAATAGCAGCCCTCGTACAAGGTAAATTAATCCTATTGCAAGGGACCGAATTCGAGAACTTAGAAATACACATACAGTCAGACTGGTTAGCCCAAAGTGATTTATGGGGAAATTTTTCCCTTGCCAAGGACCGGCTCTCAGCTAACTTAACCACAAACATGTTAATTAGGAAGAGACCAAATAGGTTTGTGAAGAAATTTATTCAGCTGTTCACACCATTGTATTTCCTACATTTTCTATATATCATCACACAAAATCCTTGTATAGGTGAACCAACTAAACCAGTCGGGAGTCAGAAAGTTCAAGGCAGAAAATATGTAGCAAGAGATGGAGAAAGGAAACAACAAATGAAGATAGGTGAAAGTACTATCAGGAAGTATAAAGGGAAAACAGTTGCAAATAATCAAAGATAAGTCAGGATAAATATTAGTAGAAATGGAAAAGTTTCAAGAGAGAGAGATGGAAGGAATACATAGAAGAACTCTTTTGTAAAGGCACCAGGCCAGCATGATTAGAGCATGGTAGACAGCATTCCCTTAGAGGATGGGCAATTTAGAGATAAGGAGTCCCAGTAACTATAGGACTCAGCCCAATCGACATTGTTTTGTGACTAGCAGTGGGAGAGGTAAAGCTTCTACTGTCATCATTTTATGAAATCCTTGAAAGACAAAGGAACAGCAGCAACACAAAGACTCAAAGATGATGTAATTAGTCACAATAGGGACTAGGAATATTAGGACAATGTTAAGGGCAGGTAAATTAGAAAATATTAAGCAAAAGATGCAAAGAGGAAATAGAGATATGTTAAGTCAATGGGAGATGAGATGGAATGATAGCAGGAATTACTGGAATGATAGTTATAGAATACAGTACTCGGTACTATGTAAAGAAAAGAAATGAGAGCATACCAAAAAAGGGATATGGAAAACCTATACAAAAAAATGGTAACAGTAAATAAGAATAAGATAAGAACCTATGGATTACGGATGAGAAGATGGGAAAGATAGCCAACAGCAGGAAAAGGAAGAATGTAACTACAGATTAGGTTATCTGTATGGATGCATCCAGATCTCTTGATCTGGTGGAACTACTAAAAGGTTTAGGAAAACGTGGGAGGAAGGGTCTTTATGGACTGCTTTCAGCATTGATGAGGAAAGAAAATGGCTGAAAGAGTGTAAGATCAGTGTTAGTTCCTATTCCAAAAAAGATAACGGCTTCTTCATTTGAAGACTACAGAACAATACACATGCAGCTAAAGTAGTTCTCAGGATCATCAACATAATAATGGAGAGCAGGGCAAAAGATTAATACTTGGGGAATGACGGGTTGGGGTTCAAGAAGGGGAGAGGCACACGTGATGTCATTGCAGCGATGAGATCCCTAATTGAGAAGAAAATAGCATACAGTCAGGATGTATCTGCCTGTTTCGTAGATTTTGGAAGATCTTCAACAGAGTGAATTGGGTAGAATTAACGAATATGTTGCAGGAAATAGGAGTGGATTGGAAGGACAGGAGGCTCACCCACAACCTTGACATGACACAGACTGCCAATGTGCAAGTGGCAGATGGAGAGTCGGGTTGGAGAGTCGTAGGAAGAAGGTTAACACAAGAGGTGTCCATTATAACCTTTGCTTTTCAATGTCTACACATGGGAAGAGTTAAACAAAGCAAGAGAAGAATTGGAGAAAGGAATAAAAGTGGATAGGAAATTCATAAAATCGGTTAGGTTGGCCGATGATCAAGATTCAGTTTTCAGGTCAGCAGAGAGGCTGCAAACATTGCTGAACGCATTGGAAAGTAAGTGGTATTGCGATGGAATGAGATTAAATTAAATCAAAATCATGGTTATACAGTTAAGTTACATATATTAAAATAGGAGTCATAAAATAGAAAAGGTGGAACAGTGAAACTTTGTTATGGAGTGTTCTTTTGTATGGCGTGGAATCATGGTGATTGGAGCAGGATGGTAGAGATGTAGATTGGAGGCTTTTGAAATATCGGTGTGGAGAAGAATGGAGAAGGTGAAGTGGGCAGAGAGGAAAACAAATCGCAAGGTGGCACAGGTAATGATGCAGAGTTGGACGGAATGCAGGAAGCAAGCATAATTGAAGAGGGACTTAATGTAGTGTTGGTTGTCAGGTTGTGATTTATTAGAAGCAAGTTAAAGAATGGTTGTCCAGTAGTATGGGCATATCCATCCAAAACCTACCTTAACCAGTAGAATCCCAGTTTTAAAATTATATCTACATTTTATTATTATTTACATTTTTGCAAAATTGTAAATACAGGTTTGTAAAACAGATAAATATTTGTTTAGATATTTGAATATTCAATCTATAAAACACTCCTATAATTAATTTTATGTATATTTATTTATGTTTTCTAAGATTGTCAACACTTATAAGTAGTTTATACACTATTTTTATTTCTTTCTAATTCATATATTTGTTACCAATACTTTATGATTTTTACATTAAGATGAAATATAATAAGTAGAATAAATTTTTGATGACACATTTCAATACCTACATTGTTTACAATGTACCAGTTATAGATGTTTTTAGAAAGCTGGTCAACTGTTTCAAATGTTACCTGAAAACCTAATCCTCATTTTAGAACTCAATATTTGTGCCAACATTTTTCAATGAAAAATATGATATTGCGGGACTGGTGTAGTACACAAGATATCAACAGAATATATTCATTTTTTATCAAAAGTAAATGTATACAGTAATAAAAGAAGAAAATTAAATCCTAGTATTATCAAATGCCACGTTTAATCCTTCTATTATTATTTTATTAATATTATTTCAGTAGTAGGAGTTAGGTGCCCAAAACTCACAAGCACGGAAAGGGTTATTTGTTAACTTGTTAGATATTGCTTTTTATGCATCACTTTGACTTACAACAATGTTGTATCTTGCCCAAGGAATGTTTACTACATAGCAATGTTTTTTACCAATATTCTCAAGAAAATTCATTATAAAATTGTACTTTATTTGAATTTATGTTAAGAATATCTACAATTTTCTTTGTCTACTATATTTTATAAAGAGGAACAGTTAAAAGTTATGCAATTGCGGAGCCTTTTACTTACTTGAATGTGATGACAATTGGCGTTTACGAGAGCACATGCCTGCTTCACTTCATCTAAGGCTTTCTTTCTCTCACAAAGATGTTCAGCTTGATGAAGGTCCAAAACACAAACCACATCCATTCTTGTTCTTACACTGCCTATAGCACCGCAGCTCACAGATATGTCACTCTGACTACCAATACTGTCGGTGACACTTCTGTACTCTAGTGAAGAGAATTTGTGACGTTAATTAATTTAAGAACACTTGTTTTGATATGCTAGCGTAAAACTATATAACACGTACTACTTTTTCAATTGAAAATAATGTTTAAACTGAAATAATACTTTACACACTGTAATGTTTACACTGTAGTCTCAGAGCGAGAAGCATCAAAATCTTACAAAAAAAAAGAAAAATAAGTGTTTTCCTCTAGCATTGCGAAAATAAGGGATAGAAGTAAAAAAAACGATTTTCACAGACCTGGAATATCGGATTCCGTAGTAGGCATTTTTCCTCAGCAGGCAGCACAAATAATTAATGTAAAAGAAACCCGTGAACGATAATGTACCAAACGGAGCCTTATAAGGGTAAGAAAGAATGAGTTACAAAGAATGAAAATTATTGAGATTCTATTAATGTGTATCATATATTGATGTTAATTAAAGTACTCTTACGACTATTAAAAGTTAAGCATTTGTTTGGTTGCCGGTAAAGGTTTTGTGCAATGTTTGTCACATGGAAGAGTGGTTAATGACTTAAATATAACAGGGGTGAAAACAGATAACGATGTTGTAACGCACATAATTAAATTCAAAGGATCGTTAGAACGATTAGCCACAAAAAGTAAACTATCATAATTCAAAGTTTGTGATTTAACTTACATTCTATAATCACATCATTGACATATGACAGTTCTCATTACAGTCTAACGAAGTGTTTGATATTATACTATACGTCTCGTAACTTCACAACATTCACACTTCCACAACAACTGTTAAACAATTGAATAAAGAATTTTTATTTAGCGCTGCCTTGAACTAAGTAAAACACCTGGGTGCTAGATGGATTTACAACCAGCTGTAACAGACTTTGCTAAATCCTTTTTCATTTAATTGATTTCAAGCTTCAACTTAATCACTCGTAAAATATATTGTTAACTTTAGAAGTGATAACTTCGATTCATAAAGTTTCAAAATGAATCGGTCATTATTTGTGATTCATTCATGAGCATCACAACGGTCACAGCTCAAAAGAAGATGGTAGTTGCGCGTTGGAGTTAAAGCGAATACTTCCGGTGCCATAACATTTTTGACAGTGAAGTGGTGTATTTATTGAAGAAGTGTTGCTTCGGGCAGAACTATCCTGACATTTTAATTCTTCATAATTTCGGTAAGATGTTCTTTAAAATCTTAAAAAAACTGGCGGGGTGGATAAGTGAATTCTTCCAGAATACATTCAGGTGATGCTTTGAAGAAAGAAAAATAGTATTTGGCCTTTTTTTTAAAGCCGAATAGCGCATCATACTTTATATGATTTAGTTCCTGACTTAGCGGGAATAGATACCTTCTTGACTGGAGTTTCGTGTTTATTTTATTATATTCCGCAATAAGGTCATGGTTCATTTGTGAAGAGATAGACCAATTTTTTTATATTTTGTCCTTATGATACAAGCAAGCTCTCGAAGCGGTTTCAAAATATTCTAGTTGTTGACTAATGATAAAATTTATTTGAGGTTGCAAGAGTTGAGCTTAGTGTAGCATCATGTACTACGGAATCAACGTTTCTGCGTGACTATGTGGCGCCAAATTCAATTATGTTCCACAGAGGTTGATAATGCCATATTATCATATTCGTGCGCGGAGATGATCATTTAGTGTTCATTTTTTGGCTTGTAACATTTCCTTCAAATTAACTTTCAAAAAAAGAAAACTTTATCTTTTTGTTGTTTTAGAACAAATAATTTTTAAACGGTTGTACACATGAGACCCTAGTAATAAGTTTTAAATATTTTTCATCAAGTCAAGCATTGTATAACTCAGGACCCTCTTGACACATGCCAGTATAATTCTGATTGCATACATCTATCTACAGCTTGCTAGGTAACATTGCTGCAGTGCAAAGAATTTCTTAATTTTTCAACAGGTACATGCAATATTCCTGTAGGAATAAAACAGTCCTCTCCTGCAGCAGTAAATGATTTTCAAATGAATGAGGAAGAGATCCTATTTTGACGAGGTTCGAGAAAATAAATTTTGCTATTCTGCATCAAAGGGTTTAATATATCTCATGACCATTGTTTTCAATGCTGTGCATCATCACTAGATGGGCCTGATGATGGTGCACAGCATTGAAACCATGGTCGTGTAATTTTCACACATTTAAACTTTTTATGTAAAATAGCCAAGTTTCATTTCCTCTACCCTCATCATTAAGGAATTCCACCTAGTTAAATCTGAAACTGTTTGTAGATCCTCTGTGATTTGCTGCAGATTCATTGTCTTCTGGCTGCCCTCAGTGTGTTTCCTTGTCGGGGTATATCATCAGGAAAAATATACTACAGTAAAAGTCGATATTTTGACCTCCAGATGTCCTTTGAAACATGTGTTAAACTGTTCATTATTTGTGATAGCACATTTACTATCCACATATTTCCTATTGAAGTTTAGCAAAGTATACATTTGGCAGTATCTAGAGGAAGGAACATTCAAAATGTTTCTGTGGACCTTCTGTATTTGAATGTAGCTGAATATGTTCAAAAGATATGGTCAACTGATATCTTAATACCATCATTTCTGGAATACAACTCGCTGATTTTTCTTAGAGAAAATAGGTGCATATTTAGTGCATTAGCGGCATCTACTTTGGGGCATGGAAAAGTAGGAAGAATAGGCAAAATGAAATATATCATACAATCCTTGTTATGTACAATTAAACATATATGAGGGTGGGTGGGTTTTAATACAAAAATGTAGTGGCATGGCATTTTGGAAATATAAAATAAATTAGTATTGAATTGAGAAACACCTCAGCAGTAGGTCATATATTCCTTAGAATTAAACTGGCATTGTTGGGGTGAACACCAGTATTGATATTTTACTACGACATTTGAAAGACCAGTTTTTAACATTTTACAGAAAATTTATTAGAATGGTTCTAATTTTTTTGGGTTTCATTAGGTACAACACTGGTGAGATACATCACCCCATTAAATTTCATCAGGAATATTATGATTTTTCAAACCGGGAACCTTTGCAGAGGGAAGCCTGAAGTAGAAGTGGTTATATTTCAATCATGATAAATGTAATTGAGTTAGTTTTGCATAAATAATATCACTTGAGTGGTTACCCCACTGGGATCAGATGACTGGAGAGTCAGGGAATGGTCAGTAGGGTAAGTCCCCGCTGATAGTAGTGCATTTTCAATAGAGAAAATGGTGAAGCTTGCTTGAGAAGATGTGGGTGTTGACAGGAATGACAGGAGGCAGGGAATGCATGCAACTTTTACATGGAGCATGGTTTTGTACAGCGTGGAAACATAGTCATTGAAGCAGGATGATGGAAGTAGATCGGAGGCTTTTGAAATGTAGGTATGGAGGAGGTAAAGTGGACAGAAAAAAAAACAAATGAGGAAGTACTAGGTGTGATGGGCGAGGAGAGAGGATTGCTGGGAGAAATCATAAGGAGGCAAGAAAGATGGATGAAGGGCATATTGATCAGCAGTGAGATGTTGAAGGGTGTGAGAGTTGAGAGGAAAATAGTTTGCCAGTTAAATGGAATTATTATCAGGTTCTTATTTGGTAATTTATTGGTTAAGATAGATTTTGGATGGACACAACTACCAAATAAATATTTTGTTTCTCCTGACAAAACCCAACATCCTACTCTACATCAAGTCCTTCTTCATCTCTGTGTACTTCCTTCCTCCCTTCATCGCATCGAACATCCCTAACTTATTCCTGCCCCTTCCTCGTTCGCGTAATATTCTCCCCTCTATTACAGTTCTCAACATCCCACTGCAGGTCAGTATACCCTTCACCCATTTTTCCTGCCTCCTTATTATTTCTCCCAACAATCCCCTCTCCTCACACACCACACCTAGCACCACCCCATTTGTTTTCCTTTCTGTCCAGTTAACCTTCTCCATTCTTCCCCACACCCACATTTCAAAAGCCTCCAATCTACAGCCATCATTCTGCTTCAGTGATCATGTTTCTGCACTGTACGTAATTACACTCCAAATCAAAGTTTTGAGGAGTCTTTTCAAAACATCCCTACACAACGGCCCCGTCATTAACTCCCTCCTTGAGAAAGCCTCCTTGCCTGGCGGAATTCTTCTCCTTACGTCCCTACTACTTTGGCCATGTTGGTCCAAAACACTTCTGAGATACGTAAACTGTTCTACTTGCTGTTTTTGCCCTCCTACTCTAATGCTAAGGTTAGCCTTTATCGATTTGGAAAACTGTATAACCTCTGCATTATTTATATATTTTTTTAATTGGATTTTGGTAGGAAAAGTATGTTGAATAGTACAAGGGTTTATGTACCATAGGGTGGCACCTTTTGCCATGTTTAGTTATAATTGGTAAATCAGTCTCTCCATTAAAAATATACCTTAAACTTTAGGCTACCGTAATAAGAAACAATACTCATTATATGAGGAAGTTTGAAGAAATGCTTGTTAAAATATCAATATTTATAAAATTAGATGTACCACATAAATTTTAATTGATTTTTTAAAAAGATTGACCAATTTTCCATTGCATAGCAAAAACTATTGGTAATGCACTCACAAAATAAGGTTGTATTATGCACCTTATTGACTTGTCATCCTTGTAGGGTTTACATGCTATGCATAAAAAAGTATTATATAACTTTTCAAACTTCCACAACTTTATTGACCATGGTTTTGGTAATAACATGGAATAGTTGTTCTTTTATAACAAGTGTTGCCTTAGAGGCCAACAATTTTTATTGCTTACACCCAAATGCCATATGATGAGAGATATATATTCAAAGTGCTCACATACAGGTCAACTATAAAACAATTAATACTGAATAAGTCAAAAATCTCTTATATACTACTAGAAAATTAATAAAATTGGTTGTCTCTCACATAACTTTATGGAATTTATATAACAGATTGAAATAAAATGAAATTATTGACTTTGTAATTCCACACACTTTATTTAAAAACAAGACCCAGGTTTCAACGTTGAACGTCATCATCAGGTGGTCCTCATAGAAGCAAACTTGGTATCTTGGTACCTTCTGATCGGGGGAGGGGGGTTGGTCAGAGAGGGAGGGTAGAGGGGTCAAGGGAAGGTCAATATGTAGGTGGGAGGGAAAGAGAATAACATCTTTCTGTGACAATCGTTGACTTGGAAGAATGGTATGTCCAGGAGTGGGAGGGATACAAAATTTTGTTGGCAAGTTCATCCTTGCAACGGGCACATTTCAAAACTTCCAGCTGCTACAAAGCATCGAGTCTTTGACCTTTATTTTCAAAATGAAGAATTTTAGTCACAAAGTCACTTTTGTGGTCATTTTAGATAAGGTGCTTCGCAAAAAAAGGGATGCTATGTTCTTATTCTTGTACACATGTTTGTGTTCTTTATTTGTGTGTATAAGAATAAGAACATAACATCCCTCTTTGCGAAGCACCTCATCGAGAAAGACCACAAAAGTGACCTTGTGACTATATATCCCTACCACTCTTCCAAGTCAATGATTGGCACCAAAAGATGTTATTCTCTTTCCCTCCCACCTACATTTCAACCTTTTTACCCTTCCTCTCTGACCAACCACCCCTCCTCCACTCCAAATATATATAAACCAAGTTGGTTTCTATGAGGACCACCTAATGATGACATTCAATGTTGAAACCTCAGGTCGTCTTTTTAAATGAAGTGTATATGGAATTTCTTGCTTAAAGCAATTTAACAACATATCATTGATCTAGGGTGGTAATCTGGACTTCACAAAATATTATATCTTTTTTTTTTGCTGGTGGGAATGAGTTTTTGGAATTAGCCCAAATTAACACAATTTCTGACTCATTAGCATATTATTCCATTTCAATATTAATTCATATAGCTTTGAAAATGCAAAATATAATAACAAGTCAATATCAAGCAGAAGATGGTTATTTTGCAAGAAGTATATTAAAATGTTAGAAACTTGTGGGGAAGTTGAATATTCCACATGTTGTTGCCATTTCTTTCCCCATGGATTACATGCTTGATGTGATGGCATTGCTCATGTGATACAATGACCCCTGGGGGGGGGGGGGTGCTGGTGGGAGTGAAAGTACTCATGGTGGACTGACCCCTATCTGATAGGTCAAATAGTAAGAGCCAGATGAAAGGTGTTCCACAAGGTTTCTTCCTTCAGTGAAGCATCAAAGATAAAGATGTCTAATCCCAGCCAACAAAAGTGATTATGTCACATCAAAACCAGGAAGGCAACTGGAAAACATCTCGTTTATTGATGCAAGCAATTGAACGAAACATGAATGCGTGAAAAATGTATGCAGGCCATATTGAATGGCCCTGGACTGTTGAAAGGTGTGATGGAGGTAGAAATGTTGCGCAGACAACATAGTTTTTTATTATATTTGTAATATTTATTGCACAGCTCTGAATGAAGCTGTTGAAGTTTATGTATGGTAAAGATAAAATCATCATCGAAAGTTTTCAAAGGTATAATATACATATTTTGTTTAAAATTTGATTCTAAGCCTCCTTTTATTAAGTTACTAGTGCCATTCAAACTCCATCTTATCCGTTGTGAAAGGTTATGATTAAGGTGGTGTTTTTTCTTGGGGATGTATTCTTAACAATACAAATTAACCTCGATCACTGGAGTACCTACAAACCAATGAATACTACAAGTAGTAAAAGAAAATCTAGATTTGGAAAAATTGTTGCCAAATCAATTAGGGTCATTTCACAATAATGCCATTCATAAGCTTTAACTATTTCTTCACTGCTATGCAAAATATTCACTTTTTAAAGTTATATTTTGCAGAACTTATTTTTCTGTGCTAAAACATATCAGCTGTCTTTTCACACCATGAATAATATTTTACCATGACTCATGAAAATTAGGTTATCAACTAGTATTATTTATATTGCATCTACTAGGAGCATATTTTTATAGTAAATGAGTCAAAATTGAAAGTGTGTTCCAATGGCATCAAGTTCTCATGTTTATGACAGGCATGAGAGATTATTTCAGGGATGTGTAACACTGACGTAATAAGTAATGACTTAGAAGTTGAAATATAATATCTATGGTATAATTTTTTTATTAATAGATATAATTACTGGTATTAAATGGAGATATGTTGATGAAAATGCATGTTTTGCATTTATAAAATTGCTTAGTAAGTAACTAAATGGATATAAAATTGCCTGCAGTATCATGAAGATAACAAAAGCAACACAAATATATTCAAAGGTCATGTAGCTACTCTGTCAAGCTTCAAATCTTTAAAAGACCTTTTGGGTAACAATTCAGAATGGAACTCCTATGCAGGTTTGGCTTTTTTCTTCAGTTTCCTGAGGTATTCACTGCACTTTTTATTCTTTTGATGAAGTTTGAGTTTACTAGGAAATATATAATCCCTCCCACATGCAAGACATTTGGTGGACTTTTTCGGGTGCGATGGTGTTAGGTGGAATCTGTGGATGTGGTTCCTCAGCCTGCCCTTTCTCATAAAGCTCCTCCCACAAGTATCACAGATGTACAGTTTCTCTCGGGTGTGCACATTTTCATGCTTTGCCCAGTCTCCATTTGTTTTAAAGGATAAACTGCAGTATCGGCACTGGACCGACTTCACAGGAGCATGCCGCTTCATGTGCTCCTTGAGGTTTCCCCGCCTTGAGAACTCCTTGTGGCAGATGTCACATTTGTGTACTTTCAGCATGGTGGCATTTATGATGTGGCACCTGAAGTACAAAATCAGAATTAGCCACGACTTCCTCATCAAGGTGATCGCAGACCAGGAATTCTTCACATGCAGATAAATAAGGCATTTAATATACAAGTATACATGTAAGCATTTCTGCATGGAAAGTTATGAAATATGGTGGAAAGAAATTGCATGAGACATGCAAGTCGTTATGTTTTGACTTTGCTTAATGTTACTGCAGTAAAATATGCAAGGTTAGTTTGAAAAGTAATCGCAACAAAAGAAGGATTGCACCACTGGTTGGTATCATGGCTATTTTCAGTATGCTACAGTTCTTTTGAAGGAAAAATACCAAATGTCAGCCATATTTACTCTGTGATTATTGGAAGAGAGTGATTTTAAAAAAAATAGACGAAAGAGAATTTTGTGGTTGAATAAAAAATTATTTTATGAAAGGTAAATCACCTTGAGAGACTACACATTCTGGGAAATCTGTAACTTCAATTAGAATTGTTGATAAATGGTTTCAAAATTATCAGAGCAGTCATATGAGCAGAAGTGATATTGAACATTCTGGATGCCTTTTTGAGGTCACTACACCAGAAATCAATGATAAAATCCATGATATGGTAATGGATTATTATAGAGAGAATGAGTTTCTGACATATTGCATCAAAATTTAGACACAGGAAGCTATCCAAAAGATGGGGCAATTGCTTGCACTCGGCAAAAATCACAAAAATACAAACTTATATGTAATATAATGCATCATAATTTGGCCATGAGAAGACATCCACAGGATGGGTATTGAAATGCCTCACAGTTGACCAAAACTGTGTAGCATGTTCAAAGACTAGTTTGCAGATATTAAATGAAATTCACAGGACTTTAGGCATTATTTCATCCCCGTGGATGAAACTTGGACCATGCCAGAGAGCAGGTTCAAGCAATGGGTTACCAGTGTGGAATTTAAACCAAAGAAATAGAAGACTTCCTTTAGCTTGGAAGGTTAGGCAACTTTTTTTTAGATTCTTCATTGACTATTTGGGAAAGGGTCAAACTATTAAAGTGTGCTATCATTATTAGACCATTTAAAAACTGAGCTGCAAGACAAATGTCCAAAATAGTACCACAAAAAGGTTCATTTTCCATCACATCCACACTAGTAAATATCGTCTGCAGCTGTGGCCGCAAAATTGATAGAATTATGATTACTACTCATCTCACCTGTCCTTCACATTTGACTCTCTTGGAGTACTGCCTATTCTCAAATAAGAAGAAATGGCCGGCAGGAAGGAATCTATTCCAATGGGGATATGATTGTGAAACAAAAGTCTATTTTGCAGAGTGATGACAATTCATTATTCAGAAGGGAACTATCCCTACGAATTAAGTCTTTTTCATTTTTGCATGGACTTTTCAAACCAGCCAGACACTACATTTTATGAACCTGATATAGTTGAATTATAATTTGTGGTAAACGAGTTATTTTTATATGAGGATTGTGCAATAATGAGTAATAATAATTTTTTTATTCCTATAACTCACCATGCAAAATTGCAATTTTGCTTTAGTTTTAACTTGATATGCATGCAGTAAAATTTCATTGATTTGACTCCAGTCTAGCAGCAACTGTACAAGTTAAAACATCTTCAATTCACCTACTGTAAAAGTGGAGATGACAGGTAACGAGTAATACAATGCAATACCCAAATAAATCATCAGCAGGGACCTATAAGGTTTGTATAAAAAGTATTTTCCTGGTATGTGAATGAAGTGCTGCATTCAGACCTTTGGTTAAATGTGAGCATGATCGCAGATCATATTGGCATTGATACAATGACATCATTATCACTGAAAGAATGGTGATGGGAAAGATGTGTGTTTAACTTGTGTCGAAGGTCTTTGGATGGACGACCAAGAGTCGAGCCGAGTGTCTGTTTGCGGAGACCTTCTACAACGGCATTGTGACAATTCCCTAACCCCTTTACAGTCCTGACTTGCCACCAGCAGACTATTATTCCTATTCCAAAAAGTGAAATCCACCATCAATCAAAAGGTACCACCAAGGGATCCTAAATGCCGTCAAAGAACCTTGCACGCATACCCTTAAGAACCTTCCGGAATGCACCAACCAGGGAGCTTTCAAGTTTTGGCAAAAGTGTTTTGATGCTCAAGGGATGCACTTCGAAGGATTTTGAGGTATTGTAGGCATTTGAACCATCTAAAATAAATTATTTTTCAGAAAATTTTCCCGATACTCTTTGTACAAACCATGTATGTCATACAACATGTGGCTTATGGAGAGTCCTCTATTCCCTATGGCATAGCTAGGAGATGGTTTGAAATGTTTAAAGAAGGGCGAATTTCATTTTAACGGAAGGAGCGAACTGAGCTTATGGAGAGAGAATATCATAAAACAACATCAAGATTACCATAAACAGTATTCAAAATTTCATATGGACCCACCAAGAATGGTAATTGGAAAATTGCACACGAGAGTTGTATTTGGCGGGTTCTGCAAAATTGCAATTATTTCATTCAAGCCAAAGTGAAGAGTGTTCCCCATTCTCCCCATAGACCAGGCCTAGCACAATGTGGCTCCTATCTGTTACTCAATGTATAGTAACACACTTGTGGGAAGAGTTTTCACTCTCAGCAGCTGGCAAGCATGTACATGTAGAACCATCCAGTGGCGGCCCCTGATACATAACCAGAGTCAAATCAATGAAACTTTAAGAACACAAACATCACAAATCAAGCTAATAGTATAATATAAAATGAAAAATAAATATTTGCATGATAACTTTTTAAAATAAAAATATCTGTAATCATCTATAGAACAACCTTAGTAGATGCAGTTTTTTAAAAAACGAGGGAAATATCGAAAGAAAGCTAATGTAGTCCAAAAGAAAGTCAACCCAATCTGAGACATGGATATACATGACAATAACTGTATAAATATATTCTTAGTGATGGATCTTTATACTTTTTGAGAAAATTGAGAATATTTTATTTACATTTTGCTCAGTCAATGCCTTGTCTTTATTAAGCTAATCCCATTCTTGTAAGTTTTAATACAAATGCAGAGCAAAGATAAGAATGTTTTACAAAAAAGGATATATTACTTGCAGAATGAAAATCTATTTCAATACTGTTTGATTAGAAATAACAACAAATATATTCTTTGAAATCTCCGAAAATAGTTACAGTTCGTGGCATATTACCATAGTTTAGTTGAAATATGCTTAAAATGTATTTATAAGCCATGGTATGATCCTGTGGCTAATCATCATATTGCTTACTTTTAAATTATTTGGCATAAAAAGAGGAGTGAAAATGTATTTGGCTCTTCCCTCTTAGAATAAAAAACTAACTTCGTGATTCCATTGGATTTTATTTAAAATATTTTCATTGAAATACTGTGGAAAAATTATTTTATTAAAATGTCAGGGAATCGTAAAGTTCTAAGAGTTTTTCATTCTAATATTCAATGATTCCATAAATGTATATCAACTCTTCCCACCATAGAACATTACGGATAACTCTCTTATTATTTTTGGCAGATGTGGTGAGCATTGCTCTGAATATCAAAAAAGTGGAACTCTGAACACCATTTTTTTCTTACTTATAAGCTGTTTGTAATATTTGTCGTGAGTAATGTAATAAAGTGCTCCCTCCCTTTCCACACAGGAGAGACCGTGCACCACCCACTCACCCTCTGTGCAGTGCCACATTAGTCCCCAGCCGAAAGGTCTTTGGGCAGAGGCCACAGGCCAGGGGTCTCTCCCCGGTGTGACTGGCCCTGTGCTGGTTCAGCTGACCACGGACACGAAACGTCTTGGGGCACTTGTCGCAGCCGTAGGGCTTCTCACCCGTATGCAGCCGTTTGTGCCGCACTAGGTCGGACTTGCAGTAAAAGGCCCGGGTGCACTCGTCGCACTGGTAAGGTCTGGTCCCAGTGTGGATGTACATGTGCGTGCGGTAGCAGAAGTCCCTCGCAAAGGTCATCCCGCAGTGGTTGCAAACGTAGGGACGCTCACCTGTGTGCACAGAGCGGATGTGCGCCAGGAGGCCATCCTTGCGGGCAAAGGACTTGGAGCACATGGTGCACTGCTGCCTGGGAAGGGGACCCAAGTGAGTCAGCTGGTGCTTCCTGTGGTTGGAGTGGTGGAAGAAGACCCTGGGGCAGTAGGCACAGCTGTACCGTGCATCATCAGGGTGCAGCTGGAGTCGGTGGAGGGCCAGGGCACGAGGGCTCTCCTGCTTGCACTTGCATATTGAGCACCAGTGTTTCACCTTCTCTTTTGTTGTCCTGACGACTCCGGTGGTCCTCTTCTGCCCCTTCCTCCTCTTCCGTGGTCTGGTTTTCCGCGGGGGAGTCGCCAGGACCTGGTCCTCATCTCCTGCACCCTTTTGCAAAAAGAAGTTGCCGTGTCAGCTCTTACCGTTGGATTGGAATCCTCTCCCGAGGAAGTGACACGCGTCAAGCATTGGTTGGGCATCATTTTTATTTGAGAGCAATGAGTTCATCAGGGAGTGATTCTGGCGATGAAGATTATGTTCCCTCTGACTGCGGCAGCCAGCCTCCTTCTGAAGTGGAATCGGACGGGGACGAGGAGGACTTGGATGCCTGTGTGGAGGGCATGGTGAAGAGCGGGCCCAAAGGAAAGGGAAGGGCGAGGGACGACTCTTCTGAATCACCCATAGAACAAGAGGAGGACAAGGAAGATGTTAAACAAAAATCGGATTCTCTGTGGAGTGACTTTTTGAAAGATGTGTCTAGTGATGGAGGCAGCTCAAAGGGGAACAGTCTTCCTGAAAAAAATCAAGGGAAAGTAGAGAAAACAACAATAACCCAGGTCTATGAATTTGCCGGGGAGAAAGTTACTGTCTCGAAGGAAGTCACTGCAGAACCACCCAGTAAGGTGAGGAAAATTTCCTCAGGGTCAGATAAAAATTGTGACAAGATGATTGCAGAAGAAAATACTTCATTGTTTGAAGAGGGCAAAGTCAGTGATGTCAACGAGGGCAAAATGGAAACCCCCTTGAGAGGCGTGTCCAAACAATCGGCACTAGGTCTCTCCGACAAAAGCCACGTAATTGCAAAACCAATCACAGTACGGTCAGGTGCAAGCAGTTTAGGTTCAGCTCTAGATAAATTAGGGAAAAAAAATAGATTGTCAACTTTGGAGAAGTCGAAATTGGATTGGGAAAGTTACAAGAACAAAGAAGGAATAAGTGAAGAAATAAGTGCACACAACAAAGGAAAATCAGGTTATTTAGATAAGCGAGATTTCTTAGAGAAAACTGATCTAAAGCAATATGAACTGGAAAAGCAGTTGCGAAACTCACAAAGGAGGAAATTTTAAGATTAAAATTTCTTTTCTAATCCTTAGAGCTGTGATTTCAACTTCCTGATAATTAATGTGTGGTGTTTTTTAATGACCTTTGTCTCTTGTCATTCATTTCCAACATACATAAAATGTTAACATGCATTCCTCTCTTAATGGGACTGGAAATTCCAGCTTCAGCATAATGTCAGTTCCTACACTATTTTCAGATTCTAATTTATTTTTTTATAGATCAGCTTGCGGTTGTTCCCTTAAAGATGGGTCAAAGGTTGTCAAATGGCTTGTGATGGCCTCAAATATCGTATGTACGAGAGATGTGTAAGTGGATGTTTTTTCAAATTTGGCAATGCGTTGTTCTATAAGTATTGTAAAATGACCATGATAGTGTGGTTTCAAGCTTTCAGATCTCTATTGCCATGGATTGCACTTCTTGATACTTTCCTCTTGAGTGTTGTATTATTGCCAAGTAAGATGTCTTATACGATACATTATGCCCATGGATTTGGCCTAGTATTTAGATCAACTTTATTTGATAAAATAGAAATGTTAGCTTAAAACACTTTTGTCAATTGTGGGCCACACTAAAGCAAAATAAATTGCAGCTAAATGTTTATGCTAATGGAATTTTAGTTCCATAAGAATTAAATAAATGAGATAACAAATAAAAATGGTGTTTGGATTTGAAAATTAATGCATATTAGAAAAAAACCATTTTCTCCATAATGTGGCCCAAGGTCTCTTTAAGAGACTCACTGGCTGTCATTCTGACTGAACCAATAATTTTGCAATCACGCAATGTAGCAACTGCAATTATTGTTTTGATGATAAATATGATCCTGTCACATATAATTCTGAATATGGAAAGAGCAATCCTAAGTCATGGTATCATTGCCTGGTTGTACTAATTATTGAGCTGTCACAAAACAAGATCCTGAGGATTGTGTTGAAACCATTGGGGTCACAGTATACTGGTTTGGATTTAAGCGAAGCAAATATGGGCATAGAAATATGGTCAGGATGTTTTTGGGGGTAGAACAGAGAGAGAGGGATGTAGATATACAAGAGTGGATGATAGGATAATATTAGCAAAATTACTTTCAGAAGACAAAACAATTAATATAATTGCCTCCTCTGCACCACAAACAAAATTAAATAAGGCACAAAAAAGAAAATGGCGAGGCAGTCCATGTCCAAGGTATGTGGTTCTTGTCTAAACAACATACCATTGCCTGAAAAGTCTATTTTCAGTACTATTTTAAAAGTATGTATCACTCTAAATGCGCATATCTTAGTGAATTAAGTTTCAAGGTGATTACTGAAGCTAAATGGGTGTGTGAGATGAGCCTAACGTGCCAAGGTGATAACAATAATGTTTATTGGTTCTAATAAGACATGTTTGTAACAAGTACGGAACACATCAACATTGTGTACACATATTCTTTGCAGACATCACAGTGTGGATATTTCAGAGTCAGCATGTATCGCAAAATATAAATAAGTGTACAGAGTAGAAACCCAACACAAGAGTCTAAAGCAGTAACAAGAGTACTTTCATAAAGTTATTTATGAATAAAAACATTTACCGAGGGAAAGGGACGTGAATTCATCAACTGTATAGCATTGATGATCACAAAGCAACTAATATAGCTTAGACATGAATAACAAAAAAATTATCAATTTCCCTGAATTGTCTCGGAAGTGCTTTCAGGAATTTCACTCCAGCATATCCAGGGTTCTTAGCAAACATGGATGAGTTGTGGGCAGTTATTCTAAGGTTGTTACAACCTCTTGTGCTATATCTATGTACAATTGGTTTTCAGAGTCAACATGGCTTTGTTTTGCTGCACAAAGATTATAGTTTGGAATATATACAAGCAGGGAAGAATTAGAATGTTGAATCTTTAAAAAATAATATCTATAACTGCTTGCCCATGGAACTTTTACTAGGGTTCTCACTGTCCTTTTTTGCAATCTAAAGAGGTGCATGGAATGATATGAGTGCCCGCACACAGCAATGCTATATTTCCGTTGACTGTGAATAAATGCATAATAAACTAAGAGAGCCATACCATCATCAACCAGGTTCACAATGTTTCTCAGTAGACAGCATGTCCCAGCTTCCCAACACTCATCTTCACAGGAAGAAGACACACGTCTTTGGTGGACAGATTATTTCACCAAGCCTACAAAATCTCTGATGCCGATTTTTTGCCAACGGAAAAGAAACATCTCCTGAAAGCACTACAACAAAATGGCTATCGGAATGATATGGTCCTTAAAAGGACCGCCAGGGAAGAAAGGCAAAGACAGGATTGTGACAAGTCCATCAAGCAGACGGAACCGGACCCAAAGGCATACACTACTATCCCCTTTGTATCCGGAACATCCGAGAAAATAGCCAGAGTCCTAAAAAAGCATGATGTGGAGACAAGATTCAACTGCACCAAGAAAATAGTGGACACTCTCCCTGGACTGAAGGACAAAATCCCGAAAGACCTATTACAAGGGGGTCTACCAAGTACTGTGTTAATGTGGGAAAGCCTACATCGGGGAAACATGCCGGCCAATGAAAGTTCGGATGAAAGAACACCTCCGGGCAACAACAAATAAGCAGTTTCACCAGTCGGCCATCTCCAAACACAAATGGAGTTAACCCGATCACGACATTTATTCCAAGATGCAAACATCATAGCCAAGGAGAGCAGATATTATCCACGATTAGTTAGAGAAGTAATTGAGATCGCCAAAAACCTAGACAATATCAACAGAGATGAAAGCTACCATCTCCACAACGCATGGAAGAGAGTTCTTCGGAAAAGGACCAATCAGCGACCAGCCACTGTATGGGACCACCTATATACGGGCTGCCAAAATCCAAGTCCCCCATCTTTGACCTGAAGATGCCGAATGCAACTTTGGCTTTGTCAGCTTTGAACAACAGCACGGTGAAACCCGAAAATGCAGAATCCTTCAACCTATTCCAACTTTAGGGCATAGTTGATCGCCATAAACTTCCCAGGATAGAGACTCATGAATATCTATCCCTCAAAATTTTGTTACAGAA